>JAQIWN010003191.1:0-13685 GCA_034699025.1 Entomobrya cf. arborea Gr-Col-00668
AATAACCGTTATGGGAACAAAATAGATTAAATGGTGATTTATGGGGGAAACGATTATTCTTGAAATACTTCACACCTTGAAATAAAGAAATGCGATACAGTTGTTTGTAAATTTATAAGGAAAAATGACAAAATTATGAGCCAAAGAAGTAAATCAATTGAATAAACTAAAACCCTGGATATTTCTGGAGCGGATGTGTTTCACAACGATTAATAATATTAGGCAATAAATATTCAGAGTTAAGAAAATATTTGTTGAGGTATTTTATTGGAAAAGGTTTGCCAAAGATTTCGTTAAAAAAATATTGTAACAATGTAGTGCTACATTGGTATTTTAGTTTATTCAGACTTAGTTTATGAGCTAGCGGTTTATGTAGGTTTATTTATACGAGGTTAAATCACATGAGTGTAATCGCTGTGACTGTCTGTACGTCTTATTATTGCACTAAATTGCATCGATTAGCTGAACAAATAGTTTGCACTGCGCCAAATACACGAAATTAGTTTTCGTTGGATAAGAGTAAGGTCTTATCAAAAATCTAAACATAATCATGCGTGTTACTTGAGAAGTTCAAATACTTGTTGTAATGTTTAACATTCATTCATAAATTTTGAAGATCAAAACCTTATATGCATTGCATTGAAGTTACACTAAATTACATACATGAGTCTATGAGTAAATTAAAGCACTTTATAAAGGAATCCCTTACAACATAGTTTATCATCTTCGGTTTAAGTTTTCTTCATCTTACGTTTACAAAAATGTTGAACGGTAGAAAATTATGATCTCTCACAGCATGTTTTCCAGAAACCCACTTTTTCAATTCAAGAAATGCGAATTGTCTCTGCATTCAAATGTATAACGTATCAATGTTCGGTTACAAAATCCTATCTTTTCAATACTGATAGAAAATATAAATTCATTGAGTCGGCATAACGTTGTTACTGTACATGTTTTTTAAAACAACAGAAGTCGTCTGTAATCTACATTATGTTTAAACTTTACCATGAAACATCGAGAAGAGCTTTGATTTCATTTTATAAATGATTGAATGGACTTTAATAATGACGTTGAACTTGCGTCAAATTTACAGACGTCAAACAGACAGACAAAAGACTCACGAACAAAACATGAATCTAAGAATATTCCATTTATTGGATATGGAACTAGAAATTTCTCATTTGAGAAGAATAATTTGTAAACAAAAATGCTGATTTTGTAATACAACTGGTCGGAGGAAAAACTTTAATTTCAACTTTCCTCTTATTACTTTATTAATAAATGCATGTATGATTTTAACCTAGGTAATTTTAATACTTTAAAAGCTTGGACGAATTCAGTAGTACCTGTTAATTTAATGTTTTATACTTACATACCTAGCAACAATTGGCTACCGTTCAGCTACTAATAAGTGATTTACTGCGATTGTGTAATCGATTTGAATGAACACGATTCACACGGACATGGTGTCAAATTCTCGTGCTTCATTCATTCTGGCTTTATTTCATTTAAAATATATATATGCATGTACATCCGTATGTTTGGCCGGCAAATTTTGCCGACATACATCGTAGGCACTGACTGTATCAGTACAGCCTATATTGATAATGACAAAAATATGGTGCCCTCCTTTTGTGAATGAGTTCATTGGCTTTCAACACTGTAAACATCGTACCGTTTGTTATAGGTTTTAGGAGTGACATTTTGTACAGCGTTAGTTGATCGGTTTTTCCCTAATGGGAATAAATGCCAGGATTTAGTTATATGCCGTCGTTTAAGAACATTTAGTGTTGCAGAGGTTGCTGGAGAAACTAGTCGAAATATCGGAAGAACAGAATCTTATTTCTTAAACTTAAATAGTTTTCTAAACGTGGCAATGTTGAAATCAATGTTATTTTTGTTTTCCAAATACATTTGTTAGAAAGTAGTACGTTGATAAGTTCAACTTTTTTACTTTAGTTCTAATTATATTAGTTCATTTATTTAACATTCCGAGTGACGTTTCATTTCAAAGTTCAGCTTAAATTACTGAAAATGGAAAATAGTTTTTAATACAAATATTTGTTTCCTAACTTTATACAAAATCTATTTGTAAGTGATTCAGATACGTAGATTACGTATTTTAAAATTCTTTTTTCATCAAAACGGGTACAAAAATCCCCATTATCAATGCTCCCGCCAACACACTAAGCCCATTACAAACAAAAGTATAAGCAATCGCATAAATATATGGATTAAAGTTCAAAAATTTGTTTCCCAGTTCAAATTGTCCTCTAAAGAAATACTTTGCTTTATTTCTGAAACCAGAAAAACTCTCAAGTTTCCCATCAAGAGTAAACGCTAAAGCAAGAAAAAAACTCACTACACAAAGTGCTAGCATAAATAACTGAAGGCAAATCCACCAAATTGTTTGACGTTTGAGATTATCTCCATTACAGTTGCAAACGAGCCTAAGAGAAACTACCGTTTGAATCACTGATATCAATATTCCGATAGAAAGGCATGCAAGTAATATTTTGTGTGAAGCTTCAAATTCATGGATTTCATTTACGATTATTCCAATCATCCAGGAACACGAAATCACGTAAGAAACGGAGGCCAGCTAAAAAATAAGAAGTGGGTTATTAATAACTTAATATTTTCTTTTTATATAATTTTACGACTTTGAAATAAAACAGTTTTACTTACAGCAGCAATAAAAGCAATTGTTCCGATGAGACGTGTTACACACTTCGAATTGTTATTTTTAGATGATATAGCAATACTGATAGGGCGAACTGCAAATCTGCCCATTGCCAGGTCTTCTTTAATCAAGCCTATGTTCAATTTATATTCCTCAAGATTTTTAAAATTTATATGCCAGTGTTTTATAAGACCTCCAAAGCAGCTACATCCAAACAGCCAAATAATTTTCCAAATCGATCTGCATAACAATTATTGTTGCAATAATAGTGACTTTGGTCATGGTCATGAACGTATGTTGCGGTTGAAAAAGTTACAATATTTGTAGTTATGGTAGCCACAAGATGATGGGAATTACGAACCCTGATACTAAGGAGAACTTAAATATTTAACTATTAACCATCTATTATCATAAACATAATAAGGAAAAGAATTGCCAGAGTTGCTTTTAATTTTTATGATTTTTTACGTAGTTTGAAATTTTACGTAAACAAATTATAATATACTTATGCTCTTATTATGTTTGCAGCAGTAACTTGTAAGCAGGAAGTTTAGTGTTTTAACGAATAACGTCATAATACAAAGTAACCCTCTATTCTGGAACAGGGATGGGTAGTGATTACAATTACATAATCTGATTATGTAATCAGATTACTTTAAAGTAATCAGTAATCTGTAATCTAATTCTCAACCGAATAATAAAGTAATCTGTAATCAGTAATCAAAAACTTCTCGTCAAAAATGTAATCCCTGTAATCAGATTACAGATTACAATTTTAAACGAGAATTTGAGTAATTTGAGCGAAAAAATGTTAATTTTTTATATTTTAGAGGTTAAAGTATTTAAATCATACCAAAAATACAAAATACTAGCATTTCGCCAAATAATTTATGCATTTTATGTATTTAAATATAAACATATGTTGACATTGAGTCTTGCTTGATGGTTACAGCGTTTTTGAAGCCATATAATTTTTTAAAGTGTTCTGTAAATTGTAATCAAAAATTTTAACCGGAAAAGTAATCTGTAATCAAAAGATCAAGATTTATTTTTGGTAATCTGTAATCTGTAATCAAATTTTGGCTGAAAAAAAATGTAATCAGTAATCTGTAATCTATTTGTCAAAACCAAGTAATCTACCCATCCCTGTTCTGGAAATACAATTGCGCGATCGTGTCAATTTATTTGCGGTTGTAAAATTATCCCATTTTTTATGTGCTTAAGAATGCAAGTTTTTACGTTTAAAAAATGGTTTTACTTTATGGTTGAATGAAAACCACGCTACGAACTATATACATTATTTATCACACAGCAAATATGAATTATTGACTTCTTAAAAACTAACATATTCAAAAAAATCAAATAAACAAGTATTGCGTCTTTAAACCAAGAGCTAACATTATATGTGCACACCTTACATATATTCGATAATATTAAAAAATTAAATTCCATAAAACTCATTACTAATACCAAATTTTGTACTTATACCTACAATTAAACTTCCAACTAGCACACTTAACCCATTTAAAACGAACGATAAGCTCATAGCATATGTAGGAATTTTAATCGCACTTCCATTCAAGTTCTCAAATATATCAGTAAAGCGTTTTTGTGCCTGTTGATTGAATTGAGACGAACTAACGAGACTTCCATCATGCCAGTTAAAAGCAAATGGAAGAAGGAACGCTACAATACAAAGGGCTAGTAGGAATAATTGTATAAAAATCCAAGAAGTCACCGAACTTTTAAGATTTTGTCCACTGCAGTTGAAGAAAAGTGCAAGGGAAGAAATTGTTTGGATCAGAGACAAAAGTATGCCCACGGAGTAACATGCCAGCAAAACAATGTAGTAATTTTCATTTATCCAGCTGTACTCTCTTTCTTTCTGAGCCACTTCTGAGACAATCCAAGCACTTGTTGACAGATAAGCGCCTGAAGCCATCTATTGTAATATGCATAAAAATGTTATAAATTAATTTTATGAAATTTTATAAAAATGTAATATTGCAGTTGGAAATTTTTAGCTTCGAAAATACTTACCATAGTTACAAAAGCGACCATTCTGATCATCCAAGTTGCCCATGTTGACACCATTTCTTAAGATTTGATGTTTTAAATTTACAAGATTCAAAAGTTAACATGCAAAATAATTGCTGTAAAATTTGTACTTGTATTAGCAGAATAAAAATTGAAAGGGTATCTTGACTAAGCCCACTTACATGATAGGTTGAACGGAAGTTTGTGGTAAAGAGTAATCACTATTACTACGTAAACAAGATTTTAGTCATCATAGAGAATTCATGCGACATCAGCATCCGTTGTGGTTACCAATTAATCCGATTAAAAGCAGCCTCGAAATTTACGGCTTAACTGAATTTTCGGGAAAATAGTAGCCATTGCCATTTTTTATATTGCTTGAATACATAATATGATAGCAAAAAGCATTACGTGTGTTTCATCAATATAGTTGTAATATATTTGTGGGGGTATTCACAGCAAGGTTTACAGCACAACAAATTTCGACTATTGACACCACAAAGTGTCATCAATACTTAAAAACTCAATTACTTTGGGTAAAAAGTATACCTATTCATGATATGTAAAAAATTTGTGTTGACGTTTTGAATCAAGAAAAGATAGTAAGTAAAAGCATTACCCAGATTAATGGAGATTATATTCAAAACAACTTATTTTTGATATTTTTTTAATCATTTAGTAAACTCCATAATTTTTTGGCATGTTTCATTTGCCGTTAAATTTAAACCAAAACCGATTACTTAAAAATAGTGCATTTAGTTACATTTTAAAATTACATCGCCTATATTTCATATACTGTAGGCGATCGAATGCGATAAAAGGTGACAGTATTGTAAGGCAGTGGGCAGCTTTCTATAAAGTTGTGTACTTTACCTAATACAATAATGCGTTGGTTAGTATTTATTTTTCCAATAATGTTTATAGGTTGCTTAACAGAAAACTTTGGTAAATCTGTTAAAATATTTAACGACTGTACTTATTTGTTCACGCATCTTTACAGGTACTCCTCAAATGATGTATTTGATCAAGTTTTATCATCTGCATTCATTTATTTGGTTAATTTTCAAATTGTCATTTTTCCAAGTAACGATTCTGTTACAAGGTCATCACCAAATATTTCTTATTCAGTAAATTCTTACTTGGGAGCACTTTTAAAACCTAGCCATAATCTACATTGTACAATACGGATTTCTCATCTTAATAGTACGCTTAAAATATCCCTAAAAACGAATTATAGTGTCGCTTTAACACCCCACTTCAAGTTACTATTGGATAAATCATTCTTAACTAAATTTGCATTACTTGTTGCAAACTTTCCATTACATCCCCATTTATTTCATTTGAAAATCCCAGAACATTTACAGCGAACAAAAATCTTCATAACTAATTCGAATTACACAAAAGTTCAAATCGGATGTTTTGCTTGTCCAAAGTCCAGGATCCAACTATTCAGCACGGAAAGCAAATTCAACAACAATTTGTTGAAGACAGTTGTATTCATTGAAATTAATATTTCTGTAGCTAACTTTAAGAATGTTCTGTTCATTTGGAAAATGGTGAACGGAAAACTAAATAACTTTGCAGTAAACGCGGAAAATATACTTCTCAAAAACTACCAATGTTTTGGTAAAACATCCGGTGAACAAATGCTTGAAACTGAAGATCGCTGTCTAAAGTTTACTATTATGAGTAAGTTAAACTGTACTTCATATTACTGCCTCGAAATATTTGAAACTAAACTCGTTTATACTAGTGCGATGTTTCAAACCAAACAGCTTAATAATATGGAATATTTAACACCGATTTCAAACGCAGCTGAGTATGACGGAGTCGGATATTTCATTGTTCCTGGTAAAGACGAAAGTGGACAAAACTTTAAAATGGCAGTTCAGAATTTTCTATTGCCTTTGCCATATAATATTTGGATAGGTAGTGGTTTAGTATTCTTAGGTTTGCTAATAGTATTTCGACAAAACGGCGTATCACTTCAACGATCAGCACTCTGGTTATATTCAGTTATATTAGAACAGGGCGATTACATTTTGGATAAATCGAATAATCATTTAAGCTGGTATTTAGTTTGGATTTGGTTAAGTATGACATTAGTTTTAAGGAATGCATATAATTGTAAGATGTACTCACATTTGACAAAGACACCTGAGCCTCAAAATGTACCAACAAATCTTCATCAAGTATTCCAAGACTTGTTTATGAACAACTTGAATATCTTAGTTGACAGTTCATTACATTCAAACCTAGCACATCATATTATGAAGGTTTTACTAGACGCGAAAGCAATTTCGGGAAGCATGTATCAACAAGTTCATAAGAAGTTGATGGTAGTTGGGATTAAATATAGAGAAATTGAATTCATTACACAACTAAAAGAGTATACAGTTATTTTACAATGAGATACCAGGTCGCAAGCCACCTTTCCCTCAGTTTGATACGGCAAAAAGGTTTGCCATGCTTTTTAGTATAATTGGAAACAGAGAAGCGACTAGTACTAGATTCTTGAAACCATTGATATCCAATTTCGCTAAAAGGTTCCTGATACAAAACAAAAATGAGGATAAGCTAATGGCAGCGCCGAAGCTCTGGTATGTTACGAAAGAGCTCTTCTTTCTGGATCAAGTACAGCAAACAATCGGTGAAATGACGGAAAGTGGTATATTTGGAATGCTTAGAAAAAGATATGACTTGGCGATTCAAGTTAATGCTATGCATAAAATGTTATTCAATTCAAATTTTAACAGTAGCTTTATAAATGCATTCAGATATTCAAGTTTAGTTTTAAATGGGAACTTTATCGATACTGAAAATAATGTTGAAATGATCATGTTTAGAAATATAAGTGTTGTATTTATTTTAGTTGGTATAGCACATTTACTGTCCACTTTGGTATACGTGTTGGAATTAATATTTTAAAATATTTACTTGATAAATTTTTGACGTAAATTTTCACAATGGAATAAATTGACATTTATTTTGTTATTTATTTGTGTACACATTTCATGTAATTCTACTAAAACCATGTTTTCACTAATCGATATCAATTTCATTATTTTTATTGATACATAAGTTGATTTTTGCAGTTTTTCTATTTACTTACACAAAACATAGAATATTATCAGATAAAAGTGGTAGCTGAGCTTTGGAAATTTTTTTTTTTTCATTATTTGTACGTTTTGACTTTTTCATTTAAGCTTGAGATATAATCTGTGATACGAAGTTAAAAGTTTTATGTACTACATTGTTTTAGAAGTAAGTATGCATTGCAAAATCTTTTTGTACGTATTGCTGTGTACAAGTGGCTTAGGTGTGATTGATTGCCATAATGTTTTCAGATATTTTAGCAGTTGCACTTATATATTCTTACGAATCTTTTCAAACGAAACCAGCAATATTTCTAATTCTTTTTTATTAACTTTACCAAGTTATTACGTCAATTTGCAATTCGTTGTATTCCCGGATAACAGAAACTACCAACTGCAACTAAATACGTCAACACACGTAAATTTTATGAATTTTACTAACAATCATTGGAAAGCTTTTTTGAAACAAAACAAAACAAAACCGTACTGCACCGTATCAGTAAGTGAGATTTCTACAAAACTGAAAATATCTAAGATTGTTTATCCTACTGACATTACACATTACCTAAATAACTTTCTTCGCATTTCATTTTTAACAAATTATATCCTACTGGTTTTGAGCCAACCCATAAATAAAGTCACTAAACTTTATTTAACTATTCCTGACCATCTTCAAATGACTAAATTATTTCTAATCGATATAAACTTAACCCAAATTTACGTTGGCTGCTATACTTGTTCAAAGCAAGGTATTACAACAGAGTATAATGAAAGTCAGTTTCACAAGAAAATGTCAGGCACTGTCACTTTCGTTCAAGTAAAAAGTATTCAAACAACTTGGAGTTCCCTTCTTTACATTTGGCAAGGCTTACACAAGAAATTAAATAACTTTGGTGTCATAGCATACAACAAACTATCGCAATTGCGTAAATCTGTGTACAGCTGCAGCAACAAACCTTTGCTATTAAATGGCTCTCCTTCAAGTTTTTATAAGCTCGAAACAGAAGAATACTGCGCAAAACTGATAATTTTTCAGACCTTTAACTGCACTTCTTCCTATTGTGTAACAATGATGAATGAAAATATTCATTATTTTGGTGCAGGATTGGATTCTAAAAAATTTCGAACTGAGATTTTCACACCTATTTCCAATTCCGCTGAATTTGATGGACTTAAATTCTTCATAGTTCTTGGAAAGGATGAAAGTGGGCAAAGATTTAAAATGGCTATAGAAAATTTCTTATTGCCTCTACCATATACCATTTGGGTAGGCATATTTTCAAGCTTTATCGCCTTTTTAATTTTGTTTCGACTCAGTACAGTAAGCGTATATAAATCGGGATTTTGGCTTTACTCTGTCGTATTCGATCAAGGTGATAACATGAGTAATTCTAGGAATCGTTTGAATTGGTTTCTAATTTTAATATGGTTGTATATGATGTTAGTGTTGAAAAATGCGTACAACTGTAAAATGTACTCACACTTAACCAAGTCTCCACAACCTCTGAACATACCAAAAACATTTGAAAGGTTGCTAATGTATTCAAGGATGAATTTATTAGTAGACCAGGTTTTGTATGGAAATATTGACCATCATATGAAAATTTTAAGGGATTCTAAAGCAATTTCAAGTGATGTTTACCACCATATTCGAAAACGAATGAAAGTGGTGACAACTCATAATCGAGAAATTAGTTTAATTAAAAATATAAATAAATATGGTCTTGTTGATTACAAGATGTGGCTGGACAATACTACGCGAATAGTTTCGCAAATAAGTACAGTAAAACGATTTGCAATGATTATTGACGTAATTGGTTTCAGAGATACGACGGGTGCTAGATTTCTAAAACCTTTGATATCCATTTTTGGGAAAAGGCATCTTGTTGATAACTCGAATGATCATATAATGTTAGCAACGCCAAAGCTATGGTTTATCGACATTGAAATGTTCTTTCTGGAAAAACTTAAACAAAATATTTGGCAGTTGACGGAAAGTGGAATATTTAAAATGTTTCGGAAGAATTATGACTTGAAAATTCAAGTTAACGTTATAAGAAAACTAATGTCTAGTGGGAAGTTTAATGACATCTTTATAAATGCATTTACATATTCAAGTTTAGTTTTAGATGGGAGAGCGACTGAAGTTGATAATAGTGTTGAGATGATAAAGTTTGAAAATATGCGTGTTGCATTTATATTATTGAACATAGTTTGCACTGTGGCCTTATTTATATTTATTGTAGAGCTGGTTTTAATTAAATATCATGTATATTGGTTATTAATGCATGCATAAACAAAAGACTTTATTAATATTAAATGTCAATTAAATTATTAATATTTAAAGTAGCTTTTAAGTAATATTTTTTGTCTCAGCCTTTTACATGTTGTCAAAAGTCAAATCTTAAGAGAGTTTTATTTATTTGTATTGCTAAAATTCAGACCAAATATATGTATACTTTGTAAAGCAATTTGTAAAAACGTTTTTTTGGGGCTACCTTTTTTAAAACAGACAGTTGATGATTTTACGTATTTCACTAAAATTAAATGAATATAATGATTTTTTTTATTCAACTAGTTCAACTTATGATAATGGTTCAGTGTTTATTTCTAATAATTTGATGACGGAATCGATTCCGTGAAAATAATGATACACGAGTTATTTCTTTTGTTTTTAACTTTTGTACGTTTTTGCAATAGATTGTAGATCTAAAATCTTTGCTAAAATAGGTAAGTGTGAGCACTGAGCACATCCAAATAGAGAATTACATCCATTGTTTTCCTGGAGGTCTTCATGAAAAAGTATTTCCGTACAAAATTAATTAGCCATTTATATTTACCTTTATTTTTTCAGTTTACCAATGGCAGTCAACTGTTTTGAATGTGAAGCTTTTCAAACGACAGATTCGACCTGTTTCAGACAGAATGTATGAAATGAAGAAATAGTGCTTCTTCTTCTTAAGGAAGATTTTGTTACTTTTTTGTAATTTGAACTTTTTAATTTATTACTAAAAAAATAAATATTTTGTTACACAGTTAACTTTATTACATGAAAGATTTTTTCATTTGATTCCTTTCAGAACAGCCTGTTCATTAAAATCTGTACAACCAAATTTTTTGCAGCTTCCATCATTGTCTCCATCCATATCCCATTTTCTTTCCAGCCAAAGTACCATTCCCAAATCAAACTGAAACAAATGCTAATTAAAAATTTAACACAGGTTCTTACAGTAATCCAACTACCAAACCAACCAGTTATTGACTTTTTTTCACTACGACTTCCCTTCTTTCCTTTCGCATTCGCCACTTGTCAGCCGTATTCTCCGATACCCCAACTGATCCCTTCAGTTCCAAACGACAAAGATCCATAAATCCCAGTTCAAAAACCAAATCAGAAGGAAGGCCCTTCACATCTTCAACTCGTCCTTCTCCAGCAATCTTCACAATGTCCCCTTTCAACATCAACGACTCCAAGAACGCTATTTGTGTGAACCCCTCCCCTTCCCAAGTCACGTTCCAAAAACCTGTCCCATAAAACTGAGTCTACTTTCAAGCCCCTAACCATTTCCGGTCCAGCACCAATAAATAAACTATCAATTTCATCCTCTGATTCTATTTCCCCTATTCAATTTATTTCTATTGACATAATTTAACTAGTTAGTTAGTTAGTTAGTTAGAAGAGGTATTTGAATTATTAGGATTTAGGGGTGAGTAGCTCTGTGGGAGCCAAGCCACCCCTGACTACCCGCTTCAAGTCCAAGTAGTCTGGGAACCACAGTTACAAGGTAGACGTTTATCCGGAAGTTCTGGAAGCGGAGAAAGCAAGGAAGGTAACGGCGATTTGAGTGCGCGATTGTCTCCGGAGAAACCCCCCTGGGGATGACTCCGCGGCCCGTAGATCACGCCAGCCAAAATAGGGGAAGGAGCAGTGATTACGTTCAAAGCCGTCCGATGACTGAGTTTAACAAAAAGGGAACTCAGCAGGATGACAAGCGTCCACTTCCGAGGATTGTAGCGAATTTCTATGAACTCGCGACCCAGCCCAATTTCGAAATGATGCAGTACGCGGTGAAAGTCACACCAGAAACAGGTTAGTTCACATAATTGCAATAGATGAAGATGACGGTCGTCTAAGTTAAATTTTGATTTAATTTTCATCGCGTTATTGTTTTTATTTCTCGTAGATGACCAGAGGATCTCATCCGTCAATTTATCTAAGCCCGGAAATTTTTACTCAGCTCCCAACTTGTCGACTTAAACTATGGCCGGGATTCCATAATTCAATCAAGAAAAAGGAGAAAGACTTATGATGAACGTGGATATGGCGTTGGGAAGGCCCTTCAGACAAACTCTGTTCTGGATAAAATTGCAAGCTTGCAGGATTGACTTCGACGCCAACCCCAACCACGAATTTAGGGATCTCCTAAGGTCAGACTGGAGACCTTCATCTGGTTACTGAACCCTGCTACCCGTGTGGTTTGACGGATGAGATGCGGTCGAAATTTTGATTAATGAAAGATATGACGATCTGTCTTCATCAAGTGTCAAGTGCCCAGCGAGAGGGTCGTTCAGATGCAAAACTTCATTAATCGTGCTCATCAGAACGAGTCGAGACTTATTAACCGTATCGGCTTCATTAAATTCCAAAATAGTCATCTTGGAATATTTTTTTGCGGATTCCAGATTGTGACTACGCTGCGATTTAAATTCTCAAGATATTGTGTAGGGGAATGACCAAAAAACGAATGCTGATGATAAGACTGATTGATGTAGTGGTTTTTCTGGCTTTTGTAATTAAATCATATAATATTATCTTTCCTCGAGAGTCACAGTCGGCAATATTCTGGACTACAGAACAACCATTGTTGATGCTATGGCTAAGAAACACGGAACGTTATTAGACTTAATAGTCATTCGTTATTCTACCCTCTAACAATGCGGACAACTATGCAGCCGTGAAGAGACGTTGTACAGTAAAATTTGGGAGTTGGTTGTTTAATTACAGTTGGCAATTTTGTTGATGTGCGTTAACTTTTCGATTCATTATGAATTTTAGTTCCATCCCAGTGCTTCCAAGCCAAAAAGTCTGCACGAAGATGGAAGATGGTGATTCAAATGAATGCAAAGCAGGGTGGCACACCATGCATGCGGGAAAATCAATCTATTTACGGTAGACACGTAGTACTAATCTATTTGTTCATGCTATTTATTAGATGTATAATAATCTTAAATTTATTCATGAGTCTAAATTATGTTACAGAACATCTTAGTCATCGGTTATGATGTACACCAACGACGGTGATCCTAGAGGCGGAAGTAGCATTAATGTCATGTGTGTCTCTGTAAATACTTCCCTTGGGAAGTACTATTCTTGCATCTAGTTGTCGTACATTGTTGTAAACAAGAGGTTAAACACCAGTTTCGTTCAGAAATGCAGGAAGGGGTTTGAAAATCCACTACCAGGATTTGTAATCGATTATGTCGTCACCCGCCCAGGAAGGTAAGCTGAACTGTAATCATGTTCATACTTCATATAACCTTCAAAAAATGAATGCACTGCAAAAATAAACGTATTGTACGGGCCACTTTTTCTTGTTTTATTTAAAAAAAATATCATTGTAATTATCTGATATCTCATAAATATCTATGGAAAACAAGATTACCAGTTAACTAACTGAAGCTTGTTGGCTGGTGGTGCATGATGGCTGAATGAAGTTCACTTGTTTGCTTACAGTCGGTGGCAATGTAAGATTATTTGGCCGTTATTTCTTTTTTGTATATTTTGCGTGTCGGCAATTTCATGGAGCGGTTTTGTTTTGCGAGGCCACCCAAAATAACAATGTTTTTTTCACTGTTAGCCAATCAAAATT
>JAQIWN010003192.1:0-13683 GCA_034699025.1 Entomobrya cf. arborea Gr-Col-00668
GACCGCATTTGGAAGCGCGCTATACATGACAAAAGAAAGGCGCGCGCCATATTCGGTTAGTTTTTTCCGACACTGTACATACCTACATAATATGCATATAAATGTCCACATGCACATAAAATTATATGCTGAACCTTTCTACTCAAAAGTAATAATAATATTAACAAATCGACCTTACCAAGTTTACCTGTTTTTGGGGTATATTTTTGTGTGTCCATTTCGCTTTTCTTCCAAAAAGGACTCAAACGATTGGAATCGCGATCATTATGAATAAGATAGTATGTACGTTAGATGCTAAATCTGATAAAGTGATGAATGAACGGTGTCGTGTAAACCAGTATAACGATAAGTGGTGTTGTAGTGCAAATGGCGGCGAAGACTTAAATCGTTTTTAAAGAAAAACCGACATTCGTCTTGGGGTTTTGTATTATACACCCATTATTTACTTACATATTTATTGTGGTACCTGTTGTCCAATCGATTCCAATAATATAGTATGCGTGTTCTCTTGACCAATATTCGGTGGTGTTGCTTCTCGCTTCTCTTCACTTTAAAATCTCAAGTTTCTTTGTCAATTAAAGAAAGAATAAATAAATATGTATGTCATACGTATAATATATTTTATTTACGATATTTTTTGTCATCGCATTGTTCCTATTGAATTCGGTATTAGATGGAATGATGAAAAATATTGATAATATTTAAAAATTTGTGGATGGACAATGTGTACCTAACATATTTTCAAGAAGGTATCATAAATTTGTTATTTGGATTTGTACTTTGTGGATTATTATTGTTTCCTAGTTGTTAGGTGAGTAAATAGTGTGCCGAAGAAGTATGGATTACTTTATTGACCTGAACCTATTGTTCCTCTCTCGTGTTCTTCATAAATTTAATAGTTTTAAAAGATTTGTTATGATGTAATAAGAAGAGGAAGCTTGATCGGCAAATGAGTCTTTTAAAATGTTTCTTGTCAGTCTTTACCATCTTCCTTTTTATGCTGATGCACAAAATGCATAATTCACTTTTTTCTATTTTGCCTTGCAGCATAGAAATAAGGAATCTTTGGTTTGAAAATTAGGAAACAAAATAACTCAAGTATAAATTCTGTTGTTTTCTTGGTTAACGGACCCTCTGGACATTCTGCCAGAAGGACTGTTGCATTTTTATTTAAAGGTTACTAAAATATGCTTAACGGGTACTCAGGGCTGACTTCATGGATGCATGATAAAAACTGGAAATGGTAATATTCATGGTCCATGCCTCTTATATAACCACACAAGGTGAACTTGAACATTTTATTAGGAACAAACAACAAGAAACATATTTTCAAAGTCAAAAATCTCGCTTTCATGCTTCGGAAACAAAGAAATTTTTTTGAAATTATATTTTTTTTCTTGAAGTTAGTAGTAGAGTAGCCATGTAAAAAGATATAAATGGAAACTGAAAGTTGAATTTAACCGCAAGCTATATTGATACGGAATGTTAAGGGAGATTACATTTCTAAAAATATTTTCAGATAAGGTCGGATAAGATTTTGGATAAGCCTTGAAAAAAAAAGTTGCTGAAAGGCTTTTGAATAGTTTATGATAATGACTTTGATGACTTGTATGACTGTTTAAAAGAGAAACTGTATTATTTTAATAGCTATAAAGATGATACTCAAACAACTCTTGGAAAATATGCTGGCTGTTTTGCTTGTGGTCATGTGTATAATAATAATATGCTAATAGGGAAAAAAATCATAAATACTGTTAAAAATTTAGCTTATTATGATTATTATTTCCCTCAGGAAAATTCCTGGAAGTAGAAAAGTTTTCTTATAATCTCACCCGGTGGCACTTATTTGCTTCTTCTTTCCGTTCTCTATTGATCACATGTTATTCTGTGTATAAAAAGTCATCACGACTCTCGACTCCACTTTTACTTTTTTATGATCATGATCATTTTACAAAGGAATCTGGATTTCCTTGAATATTTTTCTATTAAAGAAGCTCGATTTTTCATTTTAAATTGAAGGAAAGATAATGATGACTTGACAGACAGCCTGCTTGCTTTCATGCATGCATCGATGGCATTATTCCGTTGTATATTATGTTCATGATGATGATGACTTTGATGACGATGACCATCTTGATCGAATTCCAATCTAATCAAATTTTCGATTTCCTGCTGACCAGTTATGTGCCTGGACAATGAAATAAGCTTCATGATCACAAATGTCCTGGGGCATAACTGCAGTGCAGTTCATTCAGCCGTTTTATACTGTTCAGCAATAATAACAAATAATTACAATCATACTACTGCTTACAATAATGAAGTTAAAGTGAATAAAGTTCATTGCGTTTTAGATGGACTGGATGGACAAGCCGTTACATAAATAAGCAGCCAAATGAGAATGTATGATGATGATCGGTCATTTATTCCTTTTTTCGTCTCGGTGGTTGGTCCACTTCACTCTTGAATGCAGTTACTACTTGTTGGTCGTTATAGATTCTCTTAGTCCGCCTGGTTAACTTCATTCTTTCTTTCCATCACAACTGTATTGCATTTTTACGACTGTTTTTCCCCTGTGTGGCTTCCTTGTCAAAAGGCATTTCATTGTTAGGTCGGTTGCATAAAAAAATGTACTTCAAATCCATTGATCACTTTTTTTCGTACAAGACAACAGACAAACGCATCGTACCTGTTTTCCTGCAAACGTTGCCAAGTAACTTTGTGAATGACGTTTATAATCTTGAATTTGTGGGTAGGTGTGTTAGTCAGAGAGAGAGAGAGAGAGGCTGAATGGTACTGCTCCTTTTCTGAAAATCACAGACAATTAGTACATTTCCCTTTTGGGAAGTCAATGTTGATTCGTCTGTAGTAACGAATGCACATTGACGGGCTGGTTTTTTTTTGCCGATAGGAAGAGATTTCTTGGTAGAGTGGTATATTGGAATGCAGCCATGCATCTTGTCTAAAATGGATAATGTATTATGTAATTTTTTAAACCTGAATTCTTCATTCATTGCACACCTTAACGCTAAAAGTTTTTTTTTACTTGGTTTCATAAGAGCATCATATCGTTTTCTCTATTTTTTCTTTATGCATTGCATTCTATTCGGTGTATGTCGTAAATCCTGTTCATTTTTGATGGTTTCTCCACCTTTTTCCCATTTCCTAAATTGGTTTTCTCAATGAAGCAAAAGAATAAGAAGAAAGATTCGGTATGGATGCTGAAATTCGCGCGCCACAAGGAGCATGAATAAATGAACAAGGTGTTTTAAATGATGATATACTAGACATTTATTTTTTATGCATTTTTTGGTAGTCGTGTCCGGTGTCTAGTGTCTAGGTAATGCAGGAAAAATGTAGCTGCTTGGCTGACCATTGAATCATTTTTTTCTAAAATTCAAGCACACGCATATTATTTACCAGAAATCAAAATCAAAATCGGCTTATGTATGTACGTCATGTCATGTCAGAAAAAGAGGACATCATCTATTGGTATGTTGGGTTTTGTGTAGCCTGTCAAAACTAAAATTTCAGAAGAAGGAACATCATTTGTGCAACAGTTCAGCATTAAAGTACTAAACGCTGCAGTATGATAATTTATTGACTTTAGATACAAATTTATAATATAAAGGTTTGCTTTTTCTTTGCTTCCGTGTATTTTAATTGGATGTAAACAAAGTAAAAAGGACTTTTAAGGAATTCCTTGAATTTTTATTTCGTTTTTATTGTCGGATTACAAGTGTGGAAGGAACGAAGAGAAAATAATATTTGATTTTAAGTAAGATGATTCGGACATGCCTTGATTTTGATAGTGGTGCCACAATGACCGGTGGCTGGCAGGTAGAAGTGCGGTTTTCCTAGTAGTCGGCTGACTAACTGTGTAACTGACTGACTGATTTGTTGCTTGACTTGCGAATGAAAGTTGAACCCAGACTTTGTTCTGCATTGTGGTGGTGCCTTATGAAACGGGAATTTTTCTTGAGAAGAATATTATATTATTACAGGGAAGACATACATTTGGATTATAATAATAAGGCGGTCTTCAATAAGAAATACAAATTGAAATAAGAATTGTTTGGTTTTTTGTACGTTTTGCCCTGCTTTATAAATCTATCGACGCTGTCAGTAGTCGACATTGGTCAGCAACATGATCATCACTGTATTCGTTATTTTACATGTTGATGATGATGATCTGGTCTCACGTCTTGAAAATCTTAAAGGGATGCAAGATGCAAAGTGATATGATGATATGGTGGTGTTATATTTTTTATTATCGAATCAAATTTAGACAACATCACGAATCACGACTCTCCGGTCGACTGGACAGGTTTACCACACTGGCCACTTTCAAAAGTAGAATTCCTTGGAATTTTGCTGGCGGAGGAAAAGGAAGTTCAGTTTCCTTTATGGTCAAGCTCTAAATATACAACAGTTATTTTCAGTCCGATAGAATGCATATTAAACAGTGACTGTGAGAGTATGTGGAGCCGTGACCGTGATGTCTGTGTCGGGAAGTCTATGTCTGGAATCTTAAAGTTCCGATTTTTATTTTAGTCTGGAATTTTTATTCCATCCCAATCTTATTTTTATTTTCTGACCTGCATTTCATTTCATTTCTCTCTCTCTCTCTCGATTGCTTGCCTGCATCGCATGAATAAATTTCTCGAATGGTATTTTTATTCTTTCCTTTTTTATTATCACTGATATCAAATCAGAATTGGGCAGAGAGAGAGAATCGAGTTAGTGGTGTGTTTGGTGTGGTCGTTCTTTCTCTCTTAGCATCATCTTTGCTTTACATCTGTTCTCTTCCATTTGCACCATCAACCTTCCTATCTTGTCAATCATTGGCTGGGCTGTAATAAGAAAAATGCTTAGCAATAAATACTTCTGCGGGCCTACTAACTTTGGACTTTGTTGACCACTTGGAAAGTGTTGAATGTATGGTGGAGATGATTTCAGCAATCTTCAGTATATGTTATTTATAGTTATAAGTTATAATAAAAGCCAAGCCTTTCTATAAAAAAATAACTTTGGAGTGGAAATGAACAAGTTGTTGTTTTGTTTAGAAAGAGAAAAAATGCGAACAGCAGTTAGCCTACTTTCCATTTTCAGATCACATAACAATTTATCTTGTTCAGGTTTGTCAATTTCTCTCTTTCTTGTGGCTCTGGATTATATCAGCCAACTTGAAACATGAAAATGAAAAAGTAGCCGTTCATTTTAAAGTTAATGGACAATCACCACACCAAAATAAAAAGAGAATTAATAATAGTCACTGTAAAAACAGAGGAGGCTGCTGCTGTTATGTTGCTGGCTGAGGTGAGGAGTAAACATTTGAAGGTGGAGACTTGTCGAGTGGAGAGAACAAAGAGGAGCACTTGTTCCTTAACCTTTTTGTCAAGTCATCATCATTCCTTTTTTATATAAATAAATAAATACAGAGAACCATGCATGGCTCTTGCTATTCATTTTTTTTGTTTTGTTTTTGAATCTCATCTTTCTCTCCAATCTCAGTACTTTGAACAAGCTCACACAAGTTCGCTTAGAAAAAGAGAAGCTATAAATAAAAAGATGTGCATCATGTAAATCTATTCAGCAGGCTTGTTAGCTGTATAGACAATGTAGTGGCATACCACAAATTCCTAGTATTATTTTTACATAAATAGTTTCCAGTTCTTCTGTTTTAACCCTTTTTGATGAATTCCAGGTGATCAGCAGGAGCACCACCAAACAAGAAAGTAGGACAATTGATGAAGCATTTTTTCTTTTCTTTGAATATGTTAAACAAAGGCAATACTAATGTTGGTATGTAATAATAATAATGTAACTCGTCAAGAACAGATGTGACTTAACTAATCACAATCGCATTCATCACCATTTCTTGAGTGTGCAGAAGAAACGTCAAAGGATTAATCATACTAATCCTCACACATGCCAAAGGTCACATTTTAGCTGAAGACTGTATAGCTGGTCTGTTTTGCTGATGATACACTTCTGTGAAATTAGAATGACGAATCAAATGTCATATTTGAATTAAATTCCTGCGTAGTATGAAGAATTGAGTGGAAAATTGAGAACATTCATAGTGAAGCAGCTGCTCCTTTAAATTAAAGTTTAGCTGGGGATTTAATTCAAGCTGTGTGGTAGTGCGTTGTAATTTGTGATATGATGGCATAAGTAGGTACTACACAAATTGCAAACATATGTATGTGTTATCGGCAATAAAGAATATTTTTTTGCGAGTGACCCAATAAGCCGATTCAATTCATCAAACGAATGGCACCGACCAAGTGATTCTTGGACCCTGCGTTTTTAATTTAGTTTTATAAATAAAAATGATTGTATTCAGCGGAGTGATGTAATGGAAGTCTTTTACTAAAAAAAATAAGAAAGAATTATGAATTATGATAACTAATCCACGAATAATTTCCATGGTGCCTTTAATTAAACAATGAGAAAACGTTCTCCCGTGAGAACTTGAGTTTCAGAGAATTTGTAATTGAATGAGTTTTTAGAAAAGCATAACGTACAATTAGAATATTTTTCAGCATAATGTATTCTTTTGAACTAATCGCGTTAAAAGATGCAGGTAGCAAACAGCCGTATTGTGTACAATAGTAATGTTTTGCCTCTTTGAATTAGAAGGGTGTGGCAAACAGGATAGCGATGATGATGATAATCACAATCATGTTAATCATGAGCAGTAGTGACCGGTAATTTGAACATGACTGGAAAAGAAGAGAAACGTTGATGATGATGATGACGATGATAAGAGGATGTGATTTGTAATTTGATAAAAGCAGACATAGGCATGCATAGTCACACACTCACTGAAAATTAATCCATTCTTCCATTCAGCCACTCTAAAAGTCAGCATTTTCTCTTGTTTCTTCGTCGTCGCTCATCTCATCAGATTATTAGAATGAATAGTGGCGTTGTTGTTTTAATGCTGCTGATCCCGCATCATCTCTGTCCATTTAAGAATTGATCACCATCAGCAACTATACAATATTTAAATAAAAAACGAGCTTTTTAAAATATTAAAGACGTGCACATACAATCTTTCTATTCAGCACAGCATTATTATTTAGTTCCAGTGACTTTTGACGTGGCTCAGCATATTAGTAAGAGATGCAGTTGTGTGCACTTACTGCTCCTGCCAGGCAGGCCAGATAACAAGTCACAAGAGAAAATGATTTTTTTTGTACAGACGAATAAAAAGTGCTTATTATAATATAATTATGCATTCATACGCTTTCCTCGGTTCCTTATACGTTAATCCTATTAAAATGCACACTTTTTGAATATTATTCTCCGGAAAGTGTATAAAGAAAGGGGATATACATTTTTTTTAAATATTCTGCTTTATGCCGATAGTCATCATTACGACACAACATCAACTCATGGAGGAACAGGTTGTAAGGCAATCGTGTCAAGTCTCCTCTCATGTGAAAAATGATCGATTGTCAAAAGTGACGGTGAGCAATGCCTCCATGCATGGCTTTTTCTAATGAAAATCCGTTAGCCTCTTCTGATGATGATGCAGTGGTAGTAGTACAACAGGTACAACCACATTCCATTGTACCAGGTGTGGTGGTGGTGTGGTGATATATACCCAACGGATACTTGTTGCTTCTACAGCACTCATCTCATCTCATCCTCCTCTCTTTTCTTTCTTTCTCTCATCAGCAAAGTTAACGAATGAATACAACAGGTTGCGAAAAAAATCTTACGCATTATTTATTATAATTATTTTTTTTCCATGAGTTTCAATGAGTTAAGCCATTTTTCTATGGATTCCTTCAAGCATGCAATAATACCATGAAAGACTTATGGCTACGTGTACACAATTTAAAGGTGTGTTTCAAGTGTCAAGGGAACCACCATTATCATTATTTTCCTTCTTTGTTCTCTTCTCTCATTCTCCGGCAGTGTATATACTAGTATATGTGTGAGAGGTGAGATAAGATGCGTTCTAGTAAACAAAAAAAGTGAAAATACACAATGCTCCTCCGGCTGTGAATAATCAACTGATTTTTTTTCTTCTAAGCCAAAGTCAAATTACTTTGGTGGTTGATGATTATTAAGCATTCCTCCACTTTCCATCATTCCATTTTTGGGATGATGCATGCCCTTTGACTTTTATTATTATTCCCTTCAGCGCTACAGATCATGAAAGTATACAAGATTCAAATAAGTCATGGTCATGCATGCTAGGTAAAAGGGCTTACATTTTTTAAAGGCCTTGCAATTTCGTATTGTTCAGGGCCACAGGACCAGGAACCGATCATCAATGTGTATTATAAGTATATACACGTATAAATTTAAATGCATGCATACAATTTCCTTTGATCCACACTACTTGACTTTTAATCTCCGCCGGCGATGCGTACAGGCATCCATCCATCCATTTCATTCCATCACATTGGAATTTTTCTTTTCTCCATGATAACACACAAAAAACAACCAAAAGGAATGACGAGGACCGACGACTTCAATGCTGATGATGTGATGATGATAAAAAAAATCAGGCGAACAACGGTGGTTTCTGTTGAATAATATATGGAACGTATCGTAATGGCTCTCTGGTGAATGCCACACCATCACCACTTGGTTTTGGTTGGTCGGATCATCATAATATAATCCCTAAGTAGTATCGTCATCATCATCAACGCTACAAATGCCGTATTGTTATTACCTATTATGGGTGCCCCAGTATTCTTGTTTGATCGTCGTCGTGCCGTGCCACAAAAAGCAGTTCACTCACATGATCCACACAAAAAAAAGAGAGAGAATTCTGTGGAATGCATTATTATCATGATAAGTGCGTATAAAAACACTGTTTTTCTAACCTGTAGTGATCTTTACAAAATGAACTGGATGCATGCATAAACAATACGGTCATGTAGTACACGCATCGCTCACATACCTGATTTTTTTGTGATCATCATTATTACTATTACCATCATCGTCATCTCATAACCATGATTATGACGATGATACGATGTCTGTCTCGATGAAAACTGATTTTATTGTTCTTTTTGGAACTGTATGTTTACATGTACAGTAAAATGACAGCACAAGTACAAAAGCAGGCCAAGAAAAGTCAGTGAGGCGACCTGTGAAGAAATGCTTTTGTTTTATTCCTGGGGATTATAAGACATGGCAGCATCCCAAAAGATGAAACTAGACGTTGATTTTTTGTTTTAGAGTGTGCGTCGTTCCTGCATACCTGTCTGAGTCTGTATCATGATGATGATGAAAATAATGCGTAGTACAAAGTCACATATGAGTAGTATTTTGTCTGGCTTCGAAGAGGAGGAGAAGATGATGATGATGCCATATGATTTTTTATCTTGACTCTCTCAGTTCAAGTATCATCTTCTCAAGCCGGTTAGGAGATTTAAATTCCAAGTTGTATTCGATCGAATCAAATTTAGTGCCTCTTTTTCCACTGATTTTGATAGAGCAAGTTCAATAATTTGATTTGGACTTGTTCACGGTGGTTCTTGATGATCATGATGATGATTAGGCAGAAACAATAAAGTTTTTCCCATAAAAATTCATTACCATACGGTAGTGGTGGTGGCTTGTTTTTTCCTTGGTTCTTGTGGTTTTTTATTTTTGGGAGATGTTAAATTTATGCGTGTGAAGTATGCTTTTTTATGATGGATATTATAAGTACAAAGTAGGAAGGAACAATAAAACTGTTGCCTGGCTAGACACGCTCTCTTATTCTTTGAAGACTCAAGAGTCTTAATAATATTTATATTTTTCCGAAGAAACGTTTTTTAAACCTTGGGAAGTTTGAAATTCCTCAGTCAGTAGAGTTCTGTTCTGCTGGAGTGCTGGATAGAGTTTTCCAGTTTTTCACACGGTCTCAGTTGCTCGTTCTAGCTTGTATCCTTTTTTCTCAGGTCAAAAGCAGCAAGAAATCTAGGCACGATTTTATACATAATTTTTTCAACTTGCCGATGATGCCGACATCATCATCATGGTCGTCGTCAACAACAACAACATCTCTTTGTTTTATATGCGTATGTACAACATTGAATAACACGCACTAATGATGTATGTACAACATGACTTCACATCAGTAAATGATTTGCTCTTTCAACGTTTTTTTTATCAACGTGAAAGCAGTTTATTGTTGTTTAATAAAAAAAATCCTGCTAACTTGTGTGAACAGCCAGTATTTTTTTTTGTTCTTTGAAGATTTAATATTTTAATCAAAGAAGAAGTCAAACAATCAATTCAAACCAGTCTCATGAACTTGTACAGTACTTTCATTAAAGTGGAATTTATGAGGTCAGCTTTATATGCATATGCTGGAATGTGTACAAGCTTTAAAACTCACCAAAAAGTTATTACCACTTTCATGTTAAAGTTTTCGGGATAAAATATAATAAATATTGTTTGTATGTAAAAGTTTGAGTACGCATTCTGTGAAATTGCTTTGTTTTTACTCTTGCTTGTGTGAAGTCAAAGTTAATCCAAATGTACACATAACAATATTTGGTATAATATAATAGCAAAGCTTTAATTGATCATCATCATATTTTCACAATATTATAGGGTAATTTATCTTGATGAAGTGGATAACATAGTAGTTGAGTTGAATCAAGTGGCTTTGCATCTTTTGTTTTTGCCTAGTCTGATGAAAAGCTGCTGATGAAAATGATGCATGACTGCATCTCTCTCAAAACTCTGCAATTCCTGTATGATGATTTCATTTCCCTTTTTTTCTCTTCTCTGTGTTTTCTGCTTTGAAGCAGCGAAATAAGAGAAGCGGACTTTGTAAAAGTAATCGGACATTTTATTGTTTTTTATTGACTGTTATACTGCTAACGACTACGACGACTTTTAAACAACAGTATTCATTAGCAAAGCTTATATTGTGTAAAGAGCTACGATGTAAAAAGGTTAAATGACTCTTTGAACTAGTTGAAAGGTCTATGTGAAAATGTAAGCTAGATAGATCTCCTTCCGACCGAACCCATTTCTAATTGTAAGACAAGATGAAGTGGTTTTAAAAATCATTGTTCTACTTTTTTCCTCTTACTTCTGTTTTATCAAGAAACTGCTTTGCTAAATGTTCAGTTGTAAATTAATTGTAATAAAAATGCTAAATTGATTTTTTTCTTGTTTTGTTTTTCCAGGGTTCATGCCTCAAAGAAAGCGACCTGCATCCACGCCAACGACCAAAGCTGCGTCTGATAGTGCTCCTAAATCCTCAGCTGCATCAAATGAAAATAAAAGAGCTGCTTTGTAGGAAATGGTCCTGGTATTTTTTAGGCGAGTAAATTATTTAGATAAAGAAACGAGTTGGATGGAAGAAAATGACAATACCTGATGGACGTTGGTGACGGTATTTAATTTATTGTTATTACTTCGAAGTATCAATTAACTACTGCTATGAGCATTACTATCGAGATAATCTTACCGTTGCAATATAGTTTGTAAGTGAACATTATTTAAGTCGTTTTTAAAATTTCAATCAAAGCTTATTATTATCATTATTGTTAAGGAATGAATGAAAAATGGTGATTTTTTTTTATGGTTCGGGCTATTTTTTATGCAAACTATGGTTAGTTTTTATTATGCAGAAAGGAATGATAATTTTTAAACGAAAAATGCAAGATGAAAAGTTACGAGTGTAAAAATGGTTGGGGTTTTAAATATAAAAAACTGAATGAGCAAGGTTTCCACACAGAAAAAAATATATTTATGATATCTTTTACTGATGATTTGGTTTTATGAACTGTATTGATTGCGAAGGAATACATTATACATGCATTCCGATTAGAAAAGAAAGAAAAAGGTAAAGATTTAATGATCCTCATACACAAACAAATTTTTTTCTACTCGTAAAATATTCGCTAAAGAACATTCTATTTATTTAAAGCTTAGTTGATTATGCATACTTTTAAGGGTATTTAAATTTAAAATGTATTTGCTATTCCAGAATTAATTTCACATAATTTATTCATTTAAAAAGATACGATTTATGATAACAAGATATAAGGATGCCGGATTAATTTAACGGTTTGCTATTTTTGTGTGTGTATACTAATAGGGATGAGAGGTTTCAGTAATATTTCCTAATTAATTTAATATGCCTACATAATAAGATTCCTATACAACACAATATTTTTTTTTGTAGTTGTTAACACAAATGCAAGAACTTTTTAAAAACATTTTCAAAAGAATCAGTTTTAGGGAACAATCAGAAAGGAAAAAAATGTCCAGCAATGTTTACAAACCAAAACGTACTTGAAAACATTTTATTAAAGAAAAAAATGCAATACTATGTTTAACAACAATAAAAATAAACCAAACAAAAAACGAGTTGTTTTTAGTCATCACTCCAATTATAAAAATACGCTTAGCTTTCACGCTTTCTCCAGTAAAAAAATAGTTTGCAGTAACAGATTAATATGAATATTAAATGATAGCAGTATAAATAGCTGATAATACCTTTTTAACTAACTAGAGAAAATGTGTATAAAAAATGGTATATGCTTAAGAGATAATACAATTATTAACGCATGTCTCGTAAATTTAAAGGTTTAAAATAGATTTTCCTGTTGATATCCAGGACTTAAGTGCCCCACCCTGTTTGCTTCGTATGTTTTCCTTTGAACTCAATACAAAACAACATTTAATTTTAGTTTCATATCAATATAACCATGTGAATTTTGTTTCCCTTTTTATCTCTCTCACTCTCTCAATGATATGTTTGTTCAATTATGAATTAGTCTCAATCTCAATTTTTACATTTTGTTTGTTTTCTCCATTTTTTTGTCCACTATTACTAAACTACAATATATTTTAAGTATAATAATAAAACAACATCTTCCTCAAGGATCTCCTGAGTAACACATTGAAATAAAGTTCAAGTTTTAATAATAAAGTGAAATATGGTTTTTTACAGTTTTTTTGCGTGAACTCGAGAGAAATCTTTTTTATTTAACGTTTGTACGAATACGAAACAAATTTTTAAAGAGAATGATGTCCCAAAAAATATGAAGAAAAAATATGGTGTTTATGTAGTTTCGTACTTTAGTGAAGGGAATTTAAAAGGTTCGGTTTCGTTTCCTTTTCGGGGAAAATTTTAGATTTTCCTCAATAAAGAAGGTAATTTGGCTAAAGGAACGAATCAGTTGAATGATTTGGTTGATTATGTGATCTTCATAAACTAATAACAAATATTATTACATCATTATTACTATTATTATACTATATGATTATTTATTTAAACCTGGTTTTTGTTATTATTGTTGTTACAGCGTAATTGACAGTAATAATTAAAATCATACAACAATTGTACACAATTATTGGGTCTCAAGTTTCTCAACACCTCTCATTTTATATTCTCCTCCCAACAAACAAAGCCTTCCATTTTTGCCAGTTTTTTTTAAACATACAAATGAAATTCATTATTTAATGATAAAACAGTGGAATTTTAGATCTCTTGAATTTTTTTGCTAAATAATTTATTTAAAATAATAATAATATCGTATTGAATGGTTTGTGTACATACAAAGAAGGACATGGGAAGTATCATGAAACTTGAAAGTCATGCTCGTCTCTGATGGTGGATGGATAGGTCTGCTTTTAATAGTTTTGACTATTTAATCTGTAACTGGAATTCGCACGACGGATAGTAATGAGTTTAAACGAAAG
>JAQIWN010003193.1:0-13683 GCA_034699025.1 Entomobrya cf. arborea Gr-Col-00668
AAAAGGGATCCAACGGAGGCCACTTTTTTGAACATTTGAGCCTAGGTTCGAGGCATTAATTTTATATAGATAGATAATACATAAACAAAGTTAATGGATGAAGCATTTTTTTCCTGGAACACACTCGTATGTCATTTTCATGTAATTTATCATCCGTTCGCTCACCCATGATGTCACGCCAATACCCAATCATTCAACCGCGTGCACCCAAACTTCTCTGTGTCTGTTGTTGGATTATTTATATACCCATAAAACTGCAAATATTGCCAATATAGTGCATGGAGAACTCAAAAGCTAAAATGTTAAACGAAAAACTTGATTAACTAACTACCAAGCAGCTTTTGGTGCACATGCTCCCTTTCTATGGCATGGAATCTCACTCTCACACAATGAAAGATGGATCGTGTAAGGATAATATTCGCCCACACATCTAAAAATCTACCAATATGCATGCATTTATACGCTTGGGACACATATTTATACATATGGACTAGAATAATGATAGTACCATTTAGATATATGCATATTCTATAACATTATTAGATAGACACAGACAAGCTTGTCAACTCATTTTTTTCTACTATATAATTTGTTCAAATATCAATATAAGTATCACCTTTGCAGAAAATTTGGCCAATTCTGGAAATATCTTGCCAACATATTATAAATACATACAATACAGCGTATTTGCTAAACTATGTACACTATCTATCCATATAATTTACTTTTCATTTACAAATCGTACTGATAGAATCTAACTTCAGTTCGTAAATCTCATTACCTCCAGGTTGCGACCAGTTTGGTTTACTTTTCATCAATAATCCACCTTTAGTATTTTTCTTACTTTGTCCACCTAGCAAAGGCGCAGAAGACTGAACAACTCCGTTATGCTGCATTCCATTGCTGCTGGCGTGGTTATTGGCATTGGTGGACATTGGCATATTATTCACCCCTTTAGGGTTGACATACTGACCTGTGGACGATTTTTTGGCAATAGATGAGAAACTCGTGGTGCTAGTGTAGTAGTTGTTGTTCGTAGCTGAGGGACTGGCTACCGATGAAGCCGCTGCGGCCACCGCTGTTGCGGTACCTGTTGTGGCTGCCTTGGATGTTGACGGCATTATCATGGACGACGCACTGGTGCGGCTTGTCATAATGGCGGTAGAGGACGAGGAGGAGGGAGTTACGGATGCTGAGGCGATTCCTCCACCAAGCAATGGCTCGTTATCAAAGGACAAATGAGCTGCGCTGGGTTGCACAGATGAGCCTACGCAAGGGTCATCCATGGAGAGAAGGGAGTTGGCCCGACTCACTTTGGAAAATTGGCACCACAACTCTGGCCAAATCTCGTTCCCCAAAAAGTACATAACGAGCCAGCTCTGTTAATGCAAAAATAATCCAAAAGAAAAAACATCACAATTTGTATTATACAGCTTAGCCTTGTAATTATGTTCGATTTTTTTTGCAAACGAAATAAAAAATTCTCTTGCGTCATCCCCACCCCACCATCTTCACCTTTTTTTGGGATCCCTAGACATATTTTCATACAGATTCACGTTTACTTTTAAGTATATACACTTGCATGCAAATATTTTAAGATGCAAAATAAGAAAACCCGATATAATACGTATACTTTCTTATTCTAGAAGTTCTTCAAAGGGAAGGAGCTGAATTAAAATCTCATAATCATTATATTCTTATTAGTGAAGAGGGCTCGTTATCAAAGATTGGGAACGTAGAGAAGGGAACCGCAAACCAAAAGACATATAAGGAGCACGAGACCTGTGCTCTCATTTTACTTTTCTGTAGTGCTGCTGTATTGCTTTCTTTTCTTCGTAGTTGAATGACAATTTGTGATAACAAGCTTGCGAAAGTCCGCAATACCACAAAGATTTTTTTCCCGACTGTCTTTTGAACTTTAATTGTATAAAGAAGCGCGCAGCAAAAACGAAAGTTAATACTGATGATGATAATACTATAATGCTTTTCTGCTCTCAGTCTCACTCTACTCTTCAAATTTCGTATTGATTGCAGAGTTACAAGAAAAGTTTGTTTTCTTACGGTGAAGCACACACTCCAATGTCTATAGTATACATGAATTCCTTTTTAATATTAGGATTAGTTCCTGTGTGAGTGGGATATACACATGTGTATAAGAATAAAGATTTTTTGGTTGATTAAATGTAAAATGTTTGATCATAGCTTTTTTTGCCATCCCAGTGAATTGGAAAGAAGAGCTTTTCGTCAAGCGTCATTGAAAAAAAGTTACAAGGGAATATCAACACATATATGCGAAATATACATATGCATAAATAGTTCATTTTTAGTCTACCTGCTTATATGTATGAATGTTATCGATAGATATAAAAAAGAAATTCATATTTTACAGTTATTTTCCTGCTTTTTTATATAGAGTCAAGTGAATGAAAGCTTGGAAACATTTTTTTTAAAATCAAGATACAGCAATTTACATCATAAGGACACCGAAAATAGAACTTTTTTGAGACTTTAAAGGGATCACGTTTCTATAAGACATCAAATGATTTTAGTTCTTTGCATTGATATATATGTAATGTTAAACATATGGCACAGGTTGGAAAATTATAGCATATATTTAAACATGCCACAAAGAGTATGCAAGCATTAATTCGGTCTGCTAGTTTCTTATCTACCACAATGAATACAGATATAACATCTTGGTGTTTATAAACATACTATACGGAAATGTGGGTGGATAAGAAGTTGATATGCAAAATGCGCCATAAATTTTTTTACACCTCATCAATCAAAGCAGCACCGTAATGTTTGAACTGATTTTTCGATTGATCAAAAGAAAGGCACATCTGCCATTCTCTATAGTCTACCCTTATTGCGTGATATGACCGCAGTTGGAAATGTGCGGTGAAAGTACTGAATCTATCTATTGATCCTAGGGAAAACCCCGACAGTAAAAATCGCTTGTGGCTCACAGACAGCATTTTAACATTGAATGCATTCTTTTCGTGGCTGTACCTCGCTGATACAAAAATGCTTTTCGCAATTTTTTGGGATAACGATGGGACTATTTACGTTACATATTACTACGAAGAATGCATCAAACGTTGAAATTATGAGTAAAAACTTTATTGCATTGTACTGCGTAGTCGGATCGCGGCTTTGAATTAACAAATATGTAGTGTAAATCATGTGCACTTAAGCACATATATATGTATACATCTTAATATTTTACTCAGTGTACATACTAGTAAGTAATCTGTATCAAAAATAATTATTCGTAATCTTAAATATGTAAGTATATGTATCCCAATTTAATTCACTTCATCAAAACAACTGGAACTGGAGTAAGAAAAGTCAGGAATTCAATCTAACTTCACTTCACTCGCTTTGTTATATGTTAATTAATTAATTTTGTGTAACGGACATATTTTCTTCTTTTATTGATGTCTTTCTCGATAATGTTCAATATCTACAGAATATATCACTTGCTTTGGATATGTGTTTTTACTGATTCGGTTCCCAATTGCTCCAACAAGAGTTATAACATTTCTTATGTTAGCTGACGTGTCTATGTTCTTCAAAGAATTACGGCAGAACTGCCAAGATTTCTTTACAACTATGTACAATACTCCGCGCTGTTCTAGGTATTTTATTCAAACTAATCCTGTAGCTCGGTATCTTGTATTGCATCAAAGATTACAGGTGAATAAATTGTTCAAAGACAACGTTTCAGAGGATAGGAAAGACAATAGTATGTCTCTGACATCACCGCAAACTCTTTGTCTTCATTATTGTAAGAGTTCTTTACAACTGATAAAATTGTAAAAGTGTACCTCATACATGTACATTACTTTAGTCAAGTTATTTAGTAGCAAACTGAACACAATCAAGTTCCCGTTGCAGCTACTTAAAGGTAGATTACCCCAACCCAATCCTACCAGAATCTTATAAAACCCAATTTTTATTTGATCTAAATGTAGTCTAAACAAGATCTTCCAAAAGTAGTCTTGTCAATTTCATTTTGATTGAATTTCATTCCAGGAGTAAGCAATCTGTGTGATTTTTCTTGGTGCTACATTTAGAAACTCATTTGTGAAAAATTTGTTTACGTTGTATGAGAATTACCGACGTACGAGAGACGAACATTCGATCATGTTATCTTTAAGAGCTGCTTTTATTTTATTCAATTTAGTTTGTTAAAGTATCTATCTAATCTATAAATCATTTCGATTGCAATTTACTGAATAACAGCATTTTGCTTTTATATACGTAGTCCATTATTCTAATTGAAATGAATCCCACCAACAAAAATAGGACGAGTATGTCGACTACTATGTTATGTAAAATATATATATCGCTTTTTCTGATTTGGTATTGCCCACCCAATTTTAGATGTATTGTTTTACGGATCCAATTCAAGGCAGCAATAAATCTGATAAGAAATACGTGATGCGTACATTCTATTTTGGATACGCGTTCTACGTTACACGTATCCACCTAAAATGGTAACGTAACGGATCGTGTCGTTACGTTCGTTCGTTCTATGTTCAACATTGGTATATTTACACTTAAATTATTGGAGCATTTATTTGAATATACAAAATCCATTATAAAAAATGACAACATAATAGATTTAAAGTTGCAAAATGAAGTAACGTACCAAAGCAATGTTGGCAATAGCAGCGGCAACCTGGAAGAAAATAGAGGTAGAATTTTCAAGTGCGACAACCTCCAAAAACCACATAACAGCCAAAAGAGGTAACAGCATAGCAGAGGCTCGGATTCCATTTCCGATCAGTTTCTCATCCAGGCTATGTTCGTCTATGACATCAGCAGCATTACCCGATGAATCATGCCATAGTTTTCGTAGTGCAAGCAAGTGTCGTAATGCCAGGACCACAAGGAGAGTATTCATCTGTAAAAAAAGAACAACAAGAGAGCATGACGTAAACGATTAAAATTCAAAATTCCAAGCATGATTTAAAGCTTGTATGAACTATTTTACTTTGAGTATAAGACAGTAAAAGAAAAGCTTTCAACATTTAAATTAAGGCATTATGTTGGAAAATAGGGAGATTTTCACCCGCACTGAAAATGAGAATTCGACAGCTGTCGATAAGTCATTTGGAGTAAGTACTTTTGATATCACACTCCCACCAATATTCAAGAATCCACAATTTTCCTCACTTAACTTTCAAGGATAAAAAATATGCTTAAAACTTACATACTTTTCCGTCAAAATAGTATTCTATTATCATGATCATCATCGTCATCATTTGCTATCATCAAAAGACATTACACTGAGAAGAGAGGTGGAACGAAATGGGGTATTTTGAGAGAAAGGCAATACTTCGTAGCGAGAAGAAGTGAAAAGATGAGGTTTTAAGCTCTCCCTGGCAAAATGCCATTAGAATTAACATAAACGATGCCACCAACACCATAAGGCGCCATCAGGATGAAATGCTTAACGATATTTCTTTGAACAAAGCATATCAACATTCAAGCGAGTGTCATAATAAGCGTGTGCATATAAGCATACATATTTTTTCATAGATATCAATCTATTTTCTGTGTCTGATGGTAAAATACACACCATTTTAGTCCAATGTTTGTCGTATTTTTTCTTTGCATCGCCACATGAGTAGAGTTGTGAATTCAAAGATCATTAGCATTACCTCCTTGTAAGGAGCCTTTCATAAGATGCACATTTGCGCAAAGAAAAGTATCTTGCACTCCCTCTAAAAGAATTTTTTCCTCTTGGCTTACCCTATACACTAAAATGTGCCATGAACTAATGTACATTCTCTATCATTGAAAATGTATACACACAAATTTACCCGAAGGCTTGTTTACACAGAGACTAAAGTAAAAGCACCGGTACGTTCTACGGAAACTTTCATATTACAATAAATATTTAGTTAATAGTAAAAGCAAAACTTTACGAACAATTTTCTTAGTCCCTCTTCTCCTTCATTTCTCTCATTTTTTTTGGTGAAAGCTACTCTTAAAGACTGTGTGGTACTTTTTGCATGACAAGATTTTGGTACTTCTCATTCTTTTGAGTTAAACTTTTTTCTTCTTTGGTGAAAGTGAGCTTCGCATTAATGGAACCAAGCTCCTCCCTCGACACTTAAATCATGATTTACTCAATGAGGGGAAGGGAAGACAGGAAAAGGCAATAGCTTGAAAGCAAGAGAAAGTGGTACAACATGGAGAAAAATATGTACATGTAGTGGTGGCATGAAATCCCAGAGAATGAGTTTACTTTTTTTTAAACATTACAAGTTTGTTCATAGCACACCATTCATAACAGAAAAATTCTAGTCAAGTCAAAAGGGGAGAGAGAAATCTTAACGTTTCATTAGAATTGATGAACCACATATATTGCATAATGTGCCGCCTACATGTATAGTTTTTTAGGGCCTGAAGGTCTAATATAAGCACGTTTTGGCAGCTTTGTGATATAAATAGGTATTTGTACGTGAAGATGCTAACGATATGAAGAACTAGACTTGGGGCAAACTATTACTATTGAACAGAGCAAGAAAAGAGAGAAAAGGCAGATTGCAAGAGAATTTCTTAAAGTAACTACATATTACGACCCTACCATCGATGCATGGTAGTCAGAGGCTGTGAAGTGTTGATTTGGGTTGAGGAAAACCATTTCTTTATTTTTTTTTATAAAAAAACTCAGACATGTAAGCTAAAAAATATCACTGTGTTGCTCAATGCTAAAAAATAAAAATTTCTTGCACCATTTTTCCTGTTAAATAAAAACCAGATCCCTCATTTTTAGCGATGTGAAAGAAGATGAATGGTTGGAAGCCCAAATGATAGGAAGAAACTGTTCATTTTGCATTGATGTCATCAACATGTCCTTGTTAGCTGAAATTGCATACGAGTAACAAGAACAAGAGAAAGAAAGCAAGGCTAGGCGGAGAAGAGAAAGACGAAACAAAATAGAAACAACAAAAGGTCGTTGATGCGGTTGGAATAAAAGAATTTTGTTGTGGCAATGGTGGCAGTGGTGCTGCATCACTGTAGCGAGCACAAAGCAAGTAACTAGATATTCCGCTGTATGCATAAACAAATCTTTTGAAGTAAAGTAAGTGTACAGTCTACAAAGAGCCTGATATGAACTCACAGAGTGTGAGAGAGGAACTGATGATTGAGTTCTCATTCACGGCACGTCGTAAAACTAGGATATTGCAGTTGAATCTTTCCATTTATTCTCCATCATTTCACATCTATTGTCACTCACCCTTTGTTTCTGTGTCATCGGAACACAAGAGAAACTAAAGGAGAAAGGAACCATGACTAGAGTAAAAGGGGATGAGAAAGAAAAGCGCACCACCACCACTATTTTCTAATACTGGCTTTCAATATGCGTGCCCACATCACGCAACTACGATCCTCATGACATGACATACATTGTCCGAACCCCGAACCATATAAGTTTTAAAATACGTGTTGTGAATTTCACGTAGTGAAAAAAAGGGGGGAAAAGTGCAAAAAATGAGCTGGGTAGGGTGATCATGCGTATTGATCATGCCAATTTTATTATGCTGTTTGATATCTCCAACATTATAACAATACCAATAAGTTTATATCCTGGCTTTGACATAAAAAAGAATTGCAAAACGTACATAATCAAGTTGATTAAAAGGGGAACCATAAAACGGATACGGGAGTCTTATTTCCAATGAGATACTGTACAGACAATACTATATAAAATATCATTAAGTTACTAAAATAGTACATTTATTTACGACTCTTAAATTACGAGGTAAAAGTGAAGGTACAATAAAAAATGTACAGCTTTTATTTGATGATGGTAGTGGTGATGTTTCAGTTGCCAGATTAATTTACAACCTATTACAACACCAACTCAATGTTACAGCAGTCGTTTGAGGAGTAATGAAGCGTAGAAAAGGGTTAATGTAAATGAACATGTAGAATGTAGACCACGCTTTAAAATTACTAGCCTTTGGGTATGCTTGATTGTTGGTTTATTATGGTTGTTCTAATAAAAATTAGATGAACAATGGAGTGACTTTAACCGTTAAATATTCTAATGATGCTCGAATTCTTTTACAGAACTCTTCTGAGAATGCCAAGCAATCTTATTAGTATGGTATTACTAGCTCATACTAACTAAAGTAAAAAAATCAGACGTTTTATGTGTGTACATAAAAATGCAACATAAAATGAAATTTTCACCATCATTCTAACCAAAGAAACCTTATCAGTAGGAAATTGTAATATAATATGAGAAGAATTACGATCTTGGCTTTAGCTACTACCGATAGGCAATTTACCAAATGGTACTATTACCTGTATATCAATTCCCAAATAGTCTGCTGGTGACTGCATAACTGATCGTCTTGTAGGGAAAGTGTGAAAACATGAAATTACCATGTGCCGATAGTGTCTGTCGTCTGTACATTTACACTATATCAGCAAAGGGGAGAATTACGCTAGCATAAATTCTTGCTTCTAACATCCATGTCCACTTCCAACACTTTTCTATCTGGAATTGTTCCAATTTTTCAGAAAATTAAACGAAACATTTAATTTTGCTAAAAGTTAGCTTTTCACAGCAGCTGTTTTCCGTTTAGTTTCCTGATGATGTCATACAAGGCTTCTTCTTTTTAGGTAATACCAAAAGTCAATAGCAAAGAAAAGTGTAATATACCCTTTCTTCATTTCCCTTAAGATTTAACATCTAAAAAGTGTATTAAACTTTTATGTTAAGTAAACACGTACCCAATTAATTAATGTACACCTGTATTGACACTCACATCAGTCTCATTGATACGTTACACAGAGTTTCTATGCGAGCGTTGGTGTCTGCTGATCTACTGTATCTATCTACTGTCCTGCCCTACCCACATACTAACGAGATCGACTAATGAATAATTCAATATATTTTTTTTCGCTGGTTCGATCTCTCAACTGCGACTGAGGTTCAGGTTATGTGGTCTTGGTCTGATGGTTTGGTTTACGGCATGAAAAATGTGTCTGCTATTTCAGCCAGCCCTCACAGGAAACAAGAGAAAACGGTTCCCTTCACTTTCCCTTCGAAATGAAAAGAACAGCAAAACAGTAAAAGTCCTTGTTATTTCTCCCATATTTCGGGGAAATTAAGAGAGAGGAAACGGAGTCAGGGTGAAAGCCATTATTTTTTTCAAGGCTCTTATGAGACTCACAAAAAAGTACATGGGGAGATGATATGAAATGAGTGAGTGGTAAGTAGTCGTATACTCACAAGTCACATTGCAGCAGATATGAAAACACAAGGAAAATAAATGCAAGCATAAAACCATGTGCATAACATTACTGCATAGTTTATATCTCATCTTCTAGTATGTCCTACTAAAATTGCATCACACTTCTCTAGCCTTATCAAAATAAAAGTCAGCCAGCAGTACAGCTAACTTAACATCTTTTTTCTTTGTTTCCTTTACAGAGAGCAGTTTTACTGTTCAACAAGAATGAACCTTTGGTACTTTCTTATATTAAAATAGTTGTAAAAAGGGGTAATACCAATACAAGAGTGTACATAAATGTGTATACTTTGTTTGGCTTTGTTTTGCTAATGTAACTTTGCACTTTTTTCTTCCACACATTTACTTCAGAGAGATATATTATCTCATCTCAGCTCAGATAAAAAGGGAAAAGGGGGTTAGCATTGCTTAAATTTCAGTCTCTCTGAAGATGGCAATGAGAAATGGAAGATGAAACAAAAAAAATGTTTCTTTCTCTTTGCAAAAAAAGATAAAAAGGGGAGCGCGTCCTACTAATAAAGGTTGTACAATATTTTTTATTCGTAAATATGCATAAAGCCAGATTACTACTTTTACTTTCAAAAATGGCTCTGACTTTTCATGCGTACCTTTGTTGTACCAACTTACTAACCAACGACCGCTACCACCCACATGAACAGCATCAGTGAACATCCTGTGTGCGCATTTGAAAATATGTAGTTTCATATTATTATGACAATATGACAAATGTGTGCTGTTGGTAGTATTATATAGGTGCTCAAGACACACTGCATATATAGTACCTGTTATTATGGTGGTTAGTTGCCTCTTTCAAAAAAGTATTTTCATATTCAACGTTCCATTGTTAGTCAAAATGGAAGGTAGAACGACCAAAATAACTGAGGTTTTATCTCTTTTATTATTACAACTCCTTAACTACACGGGTAATTCATAGAACTCTTGAAAATTTCCTTACTTTTTGAGTTTCCTACTTACTCTGGCTTGTGATTCGACTGGTGATAAGCTAAGCAATATTATAGTAGTAAGCAATGTTGTTGAGTAACACGTTTACTCGTCTTTTCCTTTATCATGCGTACATACATAAGGTGTCTGAGACTTCAATTCAGCTACTACTGAATATTACCCGAACAAAAGTACAAGTCAAACAAATTCCCCGTCATATCCTACGTCCAATCCTACCATCTATGCATATTGAAAAAAGGAAAGTTATAACATTGGCAATAAAAAGCGTAAATGAGAAAACTGTAAGGCACTACACTATGTAACTAGAAGTATGAGTTGATTTGGTATGAAAACCATTGAGAAAAAATTTCGAATAATAGTGGCATACTTGCTGGGATGGTGGGTGGAAAACAGTAAGCTTTCTGCATGTTGTTTTTAACAAGCGAAAAGAACTGAATAAAACTCTATGACGCAACCATAATATTTTCGTATGTGTACTACAAACATACGTAAGTGAGCTCCGTTGCTGCTTTTGAATATTATTATCAGAGAAAATAAAGTTGGGTATATAGCAAAAGAGAAAAGAAGCTGAGGAACACAAATCACCTTCTCTACCCGTCCAAACAGTAGGCAACTGGCTGGAGCCAGAACACAAAAAAGAATTATACTTGAGGATGTAAAATCATTGGAGCGGCTGTAAGCATAGTTGTTACTCTCATCTCAAAAAATAGCTGCCGCCACCGCCACCAAAACTAACTTTTACTATTGCCACTTATCCTAAACAGAAACTATCGCTAACTACTATGCTTATACTTAGAAGAAACCCGACTTAAAATGGTAAAATGCTATGCTTGTTAACTAGGCTTTTTTCTGAACTTACTTGCTCTTGTATTAAAACTGATTATACTACAATGTTTGCGTTACAGATAGATATAGAATTTTATATTGACATTGTTATCATTTCGGGATATCAAGTTAGAAATAACATTGCCTTGTATTAATGAGAATGGGCCTGGTTAAAAACGCACTGCTGAATGTTTTTGGTAGAGTAAACCTACACAAAGTGATGTGAAAATAAACGCGTGTAATGTCATAATATTATGAATAGAATATGCAGTTGTTTTGTTATATACAAGCAACTGTAAATGCACAATAACAATGAAATGTCGCGTTTCGTTTATAGGTTTTCACACAGAACCTAACTTTTTTATACAAGCTAAGTTTGCTATGCGGTGCACGTAGTAAACTCCCACATTTTCCTGGAAGGTGAAAACCATAAAAATGAGAAAGTTGTTACATTATCTGCTAATTTTGTTGTAAAAGTGTCAAAACAACTAGTTGTAGCCAAACATTATATTTGGTGTTTTTATGATTAAATGCTGCGATTTTTGTATGCTCTGATATTCAATTAAATACAATTGTGTATTTAACCTCATTTGTACATTACTTGACACACTGAATATTTGAAATAGTTAGGTACATTTACCTGTGAGTGCTTTTTGTAAAAATTTGCTCGTATTGGTGCTATTGAATAAACATTACATGAAGCAAATACATTTATACAATTTCTTAAGAATCCAAACTATAAATAAATAATTATTCAAAAACTCAAACGCATTGTTATCAATTCAACGTGAGTGAGGTTGAATTTAAACTTATTCACCAGCATGAATAGTTAGATAGATCACTTGGATAGCCAACGTGATAATTGCGAAATATCAAAATTTTAATGAGTTGTCAATTACGCCGTATGACGCTTGGCTGGAATGAATTTTATATTTTACGTCAAGAATTTCCTAAGAATTTGTAAATTAATACGCGTTGCAGCCACATTTTGCGTCAATTATTTACACCTGCTGCTACATGTCTTCATGAATATTCGTTAGATTTATATTTTAGCATGTCGCTAGTTTGTGAATACGATACTTCGCTCTTTAATCATATCACGTGTACAATGTATGCAGATATAGAGATTTTACAAGTCAATTCAATGCATTTATATAATGTTCTATATTTGCATCAACAAAAAATTAGACGCTATTACTTTATTCAATAAACTCCAATTTGATCGTAATGCAAGATAGCAACATATAATCTGTCACTTTCATTTGGATTTTACAAATAAAAAATAAACACGGAAAACTTAACTTAAACCGAAAATGAATGTAGCCTGGACTCCATTCTTAAACATTGATAATAAATGGAGCAACATTCATTATTTTAAATGAAAAAAAATGAGGATAATAATGCAAGCTTGTATTAATATAAGTACACAATTAATCTAGATAAGTACACTTTAATTATAATTATCATTTACGCTTGGATTCATGGCATAATTGGAAATATAAGATGACGTATCCTTGTAAGAATTCCTTGGGTTGAAAATTAAAGGCTTACTTACACCATGCTTTATAATACGCCCCATCTAAAAAAAAAGATTTTGTATGACTATAAGAGTGTTGAACATCCGTGTTCATTGTCAAAAAAAAGGATGTCATTATTATCATCAACATCCATTATAATCCTCATCTTCACAAAAGAGAAAGGATTATAATGTATAACAAATCAGCGAAATTAAACTAACTCCTTTTTTCTACAGGAAAAAAAACTAAGAAAAGCATTGAAATGAATTCGTTGTAATTAAAATAAAGTCGAAAAGATAGAAAAAGGGGAAAAAGGAAGAAACTTGAATGAGACTTCGAAAAAGCGAGTATGAGATTTCAATGAAAAACGAGAAGATTTTTTCAGCAGTAAACGGCTCGCTCATCATAGTGTATGTAAATGAGTGCAAAAGAAATTATTTCTGACGTTTGCGTTTGCACAGTAATAAGTAATGCAAGCGCCTGTTAGTTTTAATGGGAATTTTCTCTTACATCCTTACTCCTGTCTCGGATATCAAAGCACATCGCTATTACCCTTTCAGCGTTTGCCTTTTTTCTCTCCATTTCTCTTCCTTTAATCATCATCAAGTGGCTCGTCATGACTAAAAAATAAATTGACATTACCTGAATGAGGCAGTTGTAGAAGGCAAACATCCGCATCACACTATATCATACATATTTATAAGCCGTACAATAGTACGTCTATATAATGCGAGTGGAATTGTTCCAGTGCCTACTAACTTGTTCCTTCGTACCACCACCTCTTCGTGTCTCGCCATAAATTATACAAACACCTACCCGAACCGGTTTGCTTTCACTCTCTTTTTCATACAGATATACATAGATGAGCTATTCAAATGAGAGGTATGGTGCGGTGTAGTAAGTAAGATGAAATGATGATGACTAACTTTTCTCTGTGAGTTGTGAAGGTAAAAAACTACGTATTTGCTCTCAATGTCTCAATCTCTGTGTGCGCATATTTAATGACTTTTTACAACTCTTTTAATGTCCCAGTTTTAACTGGATTTACTTACTACATACTACTGCCGTCATTCTTTTGAATAATATCTTGGAGC
>JAQIWN010003194.1:0-13676 GCA_034699025.1 Entomobrya cf. arborea Gr-Col-00668
TTTTTGTGGCCATACACATTTTCAGTGAATATTGTCACTTTTTCCTCCGACCAAATCAAAATAAAATATATTACATCTTTATGTAGTTTTTTGGTGGAACGAGCCAGCCTAAATATTATACTTAAAACGACGCAAAATTTTCTTAGTTTTTTTATTATAGTGCGTATAACATTCTATTGTACTTATTCCATCCAGTCAACTAAAATACACACAAGAAAAACAGCGGACCGTTAACTTTGAGAGTTATTGCTTGCGAAGATTGTGATAAATCAAGAAGAGAATACCAAACGCCAGAAAAGTACACTGAACAAAATGAATGGCTCACATAAAAATGAATCCTTCCTAAGTTGATAGCGATGAACAAGCGGGTAAATTTTTGCTTTGCACTAAAACAGTAGAGAGAAGAAGAAAAGTATCGGAATGGGTATATAATGTGCAAGCAAAGAGCACATTTAACATTTCCAGGTCGTTTAAGTATTAGATCAGATCTCAGCATCAGCTCGTTTTATGGAAGAATCACAGAAAAAATGTTCACTACAAGAACTACAGTATACAAAAAAAAACAAGACTAAGAATTGTCTTTTAAAAATTTGAAAATAAAGCTTTATACAAGAACGAAAAGATAACATACAACATCCTGTTTATTTGCTTTGCAAAGCAAAAAAAACTCTAGAATGTGTGAGCAAGCTGAAAACAGGCTGTAGAAAATGAGGAGTCAATGCAATCAATTGAAACCCATTCAAGTATTATTGAGTAAATTCACAATGTGAACAAGAAGTTACGCATACGTACACACATTCCCTAGCTACCTACTTATATACCACCACTCCCACCTAGTCTAAAAAAATCACGGAAAAATATATACTCTACAGAACACAATTTGTAGTAACATCCACAATGAGCATGCATGCATGTATGCAACAGACAAACTTGAGTGATTTTCAAATACTCATGTTGACTGGCTATGGTTTGGCTTGACTGTATACTGCTGAATTGAAGATGCTGTGTGGAAAGAATGTGGAAAATTGATTGGAAAGTGCAAACCCAGCAAACTTTTTGTGTGCTCACATCACAAAGAAGAAGGACCATTTTTTAAACAGATTTTTTCCCGTTTTCTCCAAACATCCACTATGTCTCCCGTGGAGAATGTGATGTGATGATACTATTCGTATTGGTCGTCATGATGGTATAGTGGTGGTGGTAGTAATAATGCTTCTTGTCCTTTCTCATTTTCGATCCATTTACAAAGTTTAGACTAGGCATACAAGACATCCATATCATTACTGCACACTCAAACAGACAGACACTTTTACTCAATTCGTCGTCGGGGCTCTGGTATATGCTGTTGGTTAGCAAAAAGGAAAGAGAATAGCATATTTAAAAGCATCAGCAGTAGACATGATAGGGAAACTTAAACAAGAAGGAAAAGTTCTTGCAATGTATATTATATAGAATACTATATACTTTTTTATATCATATTATGGTGGTTTGTAAAAACAAAAAAAAATGTATAAAAAAGAAGACTGAAGACTGTCCATGCAATAATAATGGGAAAAAAGAATCATTCTGTTGAAATAACGTTGCTTTCTACTTCTTCTCACTCGCTCCCTCGAGAAGATGTTTTCTTGTTCTTCATCTTCTTTTCCTCCATCGCATCATCCATTTTCTCCGCATGCATCAAATGTATGCACAACGAATACTAAAATCTATTGCAGCACATCGGCAAATGATATTGAGTATTTTTAGTCGTGTTCCTTTCTCTGTATATTTCACTAGCTTGAGAGTAAAAGTATAGCAGTTGTAGTGTATGTGATGCTATGAAATCCTATCAATCCTTTTTTCTCCCCTACTCTTTTGCTCCCTGTTGAGTTTCAATGTGTAATAATGTCCAAGTTTCTTGAACATTCTTTTCCCTATTTTTATAGTTCAGCGTAGTATCATGTCGAATTATTAGCTTGATTCTTCAGGCAAACTTATTGAACTGCCTGGGGAAAGGGTTGTGTCCGTTTGTCCATGCCCATCTAGAACTTTCTTTTTGCCAACTTTCAACTCAGAATATTAAACCATCTTATAATACTGATTTTTCAAGGACTTGACCTTACAATGTGACTATATTTTGAATGTCAAAGTTTTCAAAGATAGTTTCAAGATGTTACACCACTATATTCTGGTTTAAATAATTTATCCGAACAGTAAGTATTTCATTTTATTTTTAACAGACTAGTATTTTGAAATTGCTTTTTGTATTAGTTGTGTACTAAAGTGTGCGTATTAGAATTTTATCATTATCACCAACATACTTTCACGGGTTTCCGTCTAAACTCTGTCATTCTGAATTTTACATTTCCGAAAACAGAAGGAATGAATATGAATTCCAAGTGGTTAAAGTACGGAAAAGCTAGTGTCACATTCCACTGGAAAGCAATATATTTGACATGAAATGATAAAAACGCATTTGGCCATGCATGAATAAAATTTCCCTCCAACAATTTCCATGACCCGACCAGCATAGCAATACCAACTGACACCAATACCAAAAATGGAGATGGAAAGAATCTTATTGGTTTCCTAGTGGGTGGACTATTGTAAAAAAAGTACAGATACAAACTTGAGTCAGGATTGTACCAGCTTTACAAAATATAAGTCAATACGGTCACTCGAATCCTACACTTAAAATAAATACCAGATTGCAAAAACAAAATGCTGCAAAATGACTTTTCTCCAAAGAGAATTAGACTTTGTTAAAATAATACTTTTTCCGTTTGTTTGTTTTTCGAAGTGGGAGAACTAATTCTTTTTCCGTGTAGTGTACTCTATTTGTATCTTTTTATCTTTTACTTAGAAGTACATACACAATTAGTATGAGTCTAGCTTCTGAATAATATGCATCAAAAACATGAAAACCTATAAATATCCCTCATGTTGTTGTTTATACTCTTCTCACAGCCATCATTCCTCACACACAAAAGGAATTAAATGAATCCTACTTATGTGCTTTGTTTTGTGCAGTTTTAGCAGAAAAGGTATTTATACATATTTAGCAAGGGAGTATGTGTGCAACACAATAAAAAGGAAAATACCCATTTTTGGTTGAAAAGACAACGCAGGAACAATTCAGCGTCAGAGCAGACAAACAATGGAATTTCTTGTTTGGCTTGGTTGGTTTTGGTTGCTGATGATGGTAAGCTAGCTTCATGAGTACAATGTACACTCACTTTTTAACTTGGTTACATTACACATTCAAGCAAACCTGCGTGTGTTTCTGTGTAACTCATCTCAGCTCTGAACATTTCATGAACCATCTCATCTCTCTTCTTTCTTTCCTTCTAAACCAAGCAGCCAGACTATCAGGTAATTCCCGACACAAATGAAACGTAATCAGTTGAAACAATGGGAAAAGACTTAAATGAATGTGATGTGACTCGCTTGAGTAACTTGCTTCAATGAACCTATATACTTGGATGCATGGATTGGTTGGGATGGAAAGACAATAGCCACCCGTGGTGGTGTGCTGCTGTTGACTACTTTCCCTTTTATTTCCCTGGCTCACTCTCTCATCGTCTTTCTTTTCTTTCCTTACTTCTCCTCTGCAGCAGCAACTTCTATTTCTCCTTCTCTCTCTCTCTCATCTAACTTGACTATTACTTTTCTTGTTCACATTATCCGTTTACAAGACTCCTCAGCTTAACACTATATTCATCTCATCTCTCCTACCAAAAAAAAACTTTGTTCCATCTAAAGCACATTTATATACTTGCTTTTCATTATTATTAAGACCACTCAATAGAAAAGCGAACGCCCATGTCATACATGCTTACTCATACCATCATTTATAGAGTATACGCACGCACACGCCATTCTTCGCATTGCATTCTCATTCTCACAGCCCAGAGCAGACACAGAGAATAAAGAAGAATGCCATTTTCCCGTTGAAATGATATTGCCACCGTCCCAACCCATCCCGTAGCTCTTCTGTTGTTGCTTTTATACCAACACCAAATGTCCGGGAAAGACCTCAGCTTGTGATGATACAGATAATGTTATTCTCTTCTTGTATTATGTACATGCATTCAAAGACTACATAACTAGAGGATATTATAGTAATAGTAAGTAGTTTTTATACTTGCAGTGAATAGTACTATTTCGGTTGATAGCTGATGGTAGTGGTGGTGGTGGCCACAGATGGAATTTTCATTTACTGCTGTAACTACTTCTCTCTCTGCTTCCACTGCTGTTACATACTCTCACACAGCAGCTCAGCCAACATATACACACACAGACCACCACCACTTTTCATGATCGTCATGATGCCAAGAAGAGAAAATCTGACAATACAATCCACCCATCTCCCGGTTGCTCTTTATTATTTCTTTCTCCGTTTCAATAGCCTGTCTCTTCCAGCTTTCACTGAGAGAAAATGAAGGAATACTGAGACAGCAGCAGTGAACAGTGAACCAGTTTGTTTATCATCGTGTCTACAGATACAACATAACGTACAAGAATCTACAGAGAGATAGATATACAGTTTAGTAGGAAAGCAACCAGGCACCCGGGCAGTATTTCATTTCATATCAGCCATTGTTACCGAGAGAATTCAATTCATAATGAAATATCGCTTGTTGTACTACTAACACCATACCACCATCATATCATCGTCATATGCTGATCATTCCATACCAATATACTATAGTGTATACCCATATAAGCCTCTCTTTAAAGAGATAATATGTTTTTGTAGTAGAAGTAGATTCCATGGTTGATAATAATAACAGCAGGATAAAAGGCTTCTACTCTCCTCATACATTGGATCACACACAAATACAACATCAAGCCCAACCAAAATCATTTCAAATCCAATAAAGGCCAGCAGCTTTCAAAAAACAAGTACGTTATTGTATAAAAGACTAAGAGCCACCATCATCGTACTCATTGGTGGTGGATAACTGGGAGTATCCATCATCATCATTGTTATTATACTTATTGGATCATCTTCATCACATTTTTTCTCCCGCAGCTTTTTTATTCTATTGAAGTGGTTATTAATATGTCGATAATACGTACATAAATATAAGCATAATACCAAACATCAATAACCCAAAAAATATTTAATGTTTTTCGAAGAATAGGCCAAAAAAGAGTATAGATGATGCCGGTGTGGTAGTACGTGACATGCCTGCATAAGTTCTAAGTTGGGTGATCCCCATTCTATTTGCAATGTTGTTGTATTATAAAGCTTTATTGGAGTACTATTCCCAGTTTCCCACACAAATTAATTCGGTGTGATAGATAGATAGGTGGATGGATAGGTATTTGGGTTAAAATGTTGCACAAGACCATCATCTTTCTTTCCGAAGAACAAAACAAAACACTCTCGCATTTCATCACATCATCACCACTTTTCAACAAGGTTGTGTAGTAATATTTTATACTTTAATTCCCCTGGTGTTCTAACGTGGCTACTCTCTCCACTGATGGCATTTTCTGTAATAGGTCTCTCGTCTTTTATGCAGCTGCTTGGTTTTTTAGAATGGGGAAATTCTTTGAATAGGGAAGGCCTACTGTTTTGCACAAGCCAGTAAACTAGGAACGAAAATTAGGAGCTTCAAGCCATGTTTTCAGGATGAGAAAAATTCCACGAATTTATTTAGCAGCCTTCTTTTCACTTTCACAGCAGGAGATTCTTCCATACGCACAACTTACTGTCATACTCTCATGATCGTGAAGATTTTATCTAATGATAATGATGGGCAATTGAAATCTGCATAGGTATAGGTATAAGAAATGAGGAGAGGTATGGTGACATGAATGACGGAATGTGGAACGAATTCCTTCCATTTAACGAGTGAAAATTAAATTCAGGAAAGTGAAATGACTATCTTGCAAATATGGACAAAATTTCAAGAATTTTATGGCTGGTTTCATTTGTAAAATTTTGAAACGTCTTTCTTGAAGTCGTAAGTTCATGGAGAAAAGAGAATACAGATAGATACATGCATAAAATGCATGCATAACCCATTGTACGGCTTATCTTGATCGTTTTGGAACTTTTCAAGGAGAGAAAAGACATTTTTCATGCTCAATTCATTTCATCGACCGTATCGTATCGTCTGTAGTTTCTCATTGGTAAATGGTTTCACGTGGTGGTGAGATGATTGGCTGTGTGGATGTTATACTGTGCTTACAAAGCCGTGATGATGACACCAAACGAATGTGCACAAATTGCTCTGCATGTGTGCACTTCTTGGAACTTTCAATGATTCTTCTTCTTTGTGTACAAGGAGAGTTTTCTAGATATGCATATTTTCTCCGTATTATTATTTTTCTAAGGGTTGTACTGTACTGTGCAGCGCATGGCGATCTTAGCATTCCTCCTTATCGGACAATGCAGTCAGTCTAACATCCATTTGAAGAATTTGTTTGAAGAAAATTTCACGTGCAACTACTGCTAAATATGTACAATATATAATTTGAGTTATTAAATTGAAGATTTAAATATTGGATGAAACATTGTGAGTTTACTTCTTGAAATGTACAATTTAACAGTTGTAATTTAGTAGCAATTAAATTCAAATTAAAAAACATGCATATTCAGCCATTTACGCGATACTTCTTTACTGCTTATATCCACGATTTCTCAATATATGTGACTAGTTTTGTACGTATTTATATACGTGTGTCGTGTCTATGTGAAAAGGAGACATTCGACTACCATCGACAACGAAATTTTCAACCAACTTTCCACCACGCCACTATACTTGTTTCCCAAAACGATCAGCAATCTATAATAGCAAAGAAGAAAAGAAGCTGTGCAGAACATCAACATTAGCGAGTAAGGCGAACTAACTTGTTAGAGTTCTGTCGTGGAAGGAAAAGGAAAAATGTATTCTTGGGTTTTTCCTATTATCATTTGAAAGTTTGTATATATACTAAGACTGCATAAATACATACTTACGATGACAAATTCGTACCTTCTATTTCTTTCAATTCAGTCGTGGCTATTTTATCGACAAAAGGATGCAATCCGTTTGGATATATATGCATATGTCTATGCATATCCTGGAAAAATATGCGATTGAAACTTTTGCTAATTCTAGCACAAGATGCAGCGCAGCAAAAGTAATAATGGAAAAACACTTATTTGACATTAGTAAATATTTCAATTGGTTATTTTGCAACATTACAAGAGAAAGTATACAACAAAATGTTATTTGTTTGCAAAATTTTGAATCTAGATGTTGCTAGTTTTTGGGGGCTGGTTGGTATTCGGTGAATAGACAAATAGACTGGTGCGAGCTTTGGAAGACTTGGCATACACGATTTTGTTGAATCATAACGTTGATAGCAATTCTTGAGTAGTAGCAAAAATATTACATCTAAGACAATGCAGAGGGAAAAAATCTCCATCAATAGCATTGAAACAAAACTACCTAACAATGTTGAAAGAGCGACAAGTTTCTCAAAAAAAAAATTCTCTATTCCATTTTTGTCAGAATTAAATGATAGACCTCGACCTGACATGTACTCATGAAACTCTAATAAATAGTTAATATTTGATGTTGGGGAATTTCGTTTTAAAAACTGCAATGGTCTTCAATAATTATAAGGCAACTCTTTAAGTATGCCAATGCAACGACTTTGGTGACTGACCTTCCAAGAAATTTAATATTTTCTATCAATTACCTTTTGAAAATAGAATTCTCAGATTCTTTATGATGTCAGTTAGGACAAGGACTTTTGTGAAGAAAAGGTGAGCTGACCTCCTTCTCGAAGTCAAAAACGAGTCTTTGATAAAGACGGAGAATTTTAATGTTTTAGTGATCAAAGAGGTAAAAAATGGAAAGAAAAAGTCAAATAACAATCACTCAAGTAGCGGCAAATATAACGTAAGGCTTATAAAAGGCAGTTACTTCATCACATTTCCCCACATTATAAGTGATTGACATGCAGTAGAGCTGTAAAGCGATGATGATTTTGTAAGATTGCTGATTGATTGAAGATTGTAACTGCCTTATTTTTCAAATATTGCTTACTCATGCTTAGTACGTTTATGCATTATAAATTATTCATCAGCAACTTGTCAATCCAGTTGTTGTTTAGGGGTAAACCTGTAGTAATCCACCCATTACTTTAACCTTTGCAAATCGATTTCGCATATCTTCCCTTTCAAACTATTTGCAAAAGTATAAAAATACTTTCAGCACTTTGTACTCTCTGTCATCTACTTAGTAATTAATTTTATCATACAACTCATTACTCGTTTATTGACTTCACTGTCAACGGACAAATTTTCCAGAAGGTCCACCTTTGACCTCAGGCTTTACAGCCAATTAAACTTAGGTAATTAATCATTGAATCCTTTTAAATATTATTTGATTTGTAATTCAATATATATTTGATTAGGTATTAGGTACAGTTAGCGAGATGAATTTATTTTACAAACAAAATGAAAAATGATCATCTTTTTTTCCTCCTTGTTCATTTTCAAGAGCTTGTTTTTTGAGATCACAATCTTCTACAAACCTGTGAAGTAGCTGCATAGAAGACAGATAGAAAAAGTGTCTTGTTTATATTCAACCCATGTAATAGATGTGAGTGTGCGAGAAGAGAGATGTAGATAATGGGAGTAGATTGTCAAATGTCATGGCTCTACCATGTCCTCTCACATCCAGCAGCACATATGGAACATCAATCAGTTGCAAATCGCTCATTACTCATTCCTCACATTCTAAGGTGGATGCCTAAATAACAGTACACTCTCTCGAGCGCATCACTATCATCCATTATCTACATAGGTAAGTATGCTAGTTATCTGCATCTTCTTTTAAAGAAGACAACGCTGCTGGTAGGAGTAGTGCAATGTTAGTGTTACGAGATGAGATTATATGACAATTTTATTGCCGGCGGGATGAAAGCCGAAATATAAAATGTGACACCAGTGGTGTTTGTCTGCAATGCTGTTGTTTAACTGCCAAGCATGTGTGTGACAATCTAGTTCTTGCTTGTCGTCTAAAATATCACGAAATATAACTATATTGAATATGATATAAGGAACTACGACTCAATTTTTTAAGCTTGAAAGAAATGAGCTATAATGTGTGCTCCAGCCTGATGACGTTTGCAATACGATCATCATGATGACAACGATAATGATGATCCAAAATAATAAATGATGATTATGAAGAGCAAAGGCCTCGTTTTTTTTTGCCTGGGATGCGATGAATCTTATATCCAAGCCAAGCCGCTTATGTTAGACTTTAGTCCACCAGCCTTAGTGTGTGGGAGCAACATGAGAAAAATGTGATGATGAATATTATGGCCTGTTTAGTTAATGGCATTATCATTATCATCATCATTGTCTACTTTGATCCTTTTATTTTTCTAAAGAATTTTTCTGCTTCTTTAACTCAGACAATCTTATTCTCTTCCTTGGCATATCACACCATCCATCCGACTTTTCTCTCTTCTCCACCTGCAAAACTCAGATGGGCTATTCGTCGCTATTGGTTTGGCTCATCTTGTCAAACTTGGCACTTGGCTAGTGTGTCTGTGACCTGTGAAAATGCTTATAAGCTCTTCTCTTTCTTCTTTACTTCTTCTATCCAGGGTAAAAATACTTGCATGTCTTCTAATGCGACTCGTGTGTTTGTGTCTCGTCTGTGAGTGAGGGAGGCATAGCGTGGAAACTCGACATTACAAGACATCTCACATGCCTACTTACTATTTTCCTGCTTGGTCTTCTTATTTTCCAACACGAGTGCAATGTCCGTGTTACATGTTCTCTTTTCCTCTCTTCTGCTTGCTCGCACTCACCACCGCCACCAACACCGCAGCAATAGCAGCAGCTAAAATCAATGTAGCCCCTTAGGTACTACCTTGCTTTTATGTATATAAGGGCCATTATCATTATCAGGCAGTGGCATCTTGAACCTTGGCCCTCTTAATAATACCAACCACAGCACAAATAAGTACTACTCCAAACTCCTACAAAAGAGCTTAAGGAACGATGAAAATAGAAAATAAAGGATATTATTTTGTAGAAATGAATGTTCTCTACTTAAGTTACAACATCAACCATCTCTCTGCTACCTCCCCAGGAAAAAAAAACTTTTCTTACCGCGAGAGACTGCGTGTCCTCGCCTGCTTTATTTCTTTCATGTGTACTGTACAGCCGGCGCTACATCGCAAGTCGCGAAAACTAAAAGAGATTTCTTGTCTGCACATATAACATAGGTATAAAACAAATATTAGATTTTTTAGACTCATGTGTGGTGTGATATCCAATCCAGTAGTACTCTGTTCTTGTAGTCTGGTATAAAATATACATGCAATATATTTGTTGTAATCATATATCCACATAAGAAGAAACCACCATCTTTTAGAAAACAACAGCGGCAACCAGCCGCTCAGTCATGTTCCAAACATATAATTTTCTCCAGCTTTCTTTGTGTGAGTATGTGTATAAGTGTGTGCATGCATCTAAGTAGTTATGATGACGATGACGGCGGCGATGGTGGGAGTTAAAACGAAAAAGCAGCAGCTTTTCTTTTGAGACGTAAAAGAAGAAGACGAAAAGCAGAAGCAAACCAACTAAACCAAGCAAAGTGGATATTATTACATATTTTTTTCTCTTATAAACTTCATATCACGTGTGCAGAGCAGATGTATGTATGTGTGTTTTTCCTAACTATTATACGTTTTATTCACGCTCTTGTTCTTTACCAGGCCAGCCACATAGTACCAGAAACTTCTTGTCTGATGCTTTACTTTCTTTGTTGGGAATGTACACTTTCTATATCCTTTCCATACCATTTCTCTGCTTCCTTTGAAGAAAAAAACACTCATTTCATTCCACCTACAACATTTCCTCCCCGCTTTTATCGTCACTCTTATTGTTAGTAATTTCACCTTTTGTAATCCTAAAATTTGAGAGGAGAATAAGAGGAGAGAAAAGTGCCCCGAGATATTATATTTTAAGCGCATGAGGCTGATATGATGAGGAAAGAAAAGTGTATATATGCGTGTGTGCGGCATAACGACGAAGGCACACTACTTTTCCAACCACCACCAACCACTGCCACACACCATCACGACAAAGATATTTGATAAACTAAATAGTTAGTTTTTAGCATGCATGCATATTATATAACAACTCCCGCGTTGTTGGCCTTTCATTTATATCATCACCATCATCGTCATTCTTTAAAAGTGACTACTATGCTACTATCATCAGTCTATGCATCGTAAAAGTAGTGAACTACTTCTTTACTTTTTATTGCACAAAAGATAAGGAGAGGAGCAGCCTTTTGTACAACAAAAGAAAGTTAAGCGCACTTTACACCATCACCGCACCGTTATCATAAGCAAGCAATATTTCTTGGTTTGTGTAACTTGAAAGCATGGTACATGGATTATACCTTTCTTCCAACTTGCATTATAATGCGAGATGGGGACTTGTTAACGATCCTAAAACTGTGCACTTAGCTCATACTTACTTACTTCCTTTTATATTCTTGTGGTGCTTTCATTTGCTATTTCCTTAGTTTTACGAGGAGAAAAATAATGTGTTGGAGTAATTTGAGAAACGGGCAATGGTCAGCATCAGCTTAAAATTATTATTTTAATACTACTATTTGCCATACGGATTAAATTTGAGCATTATGTTATACACTTGTTAGATTAAAATGAGAAATTATTGCTAAATTTAAAGAGTTTTTTTCTTCAGTAAATGAGTATTACCTACTCTTGTAATGTCAGACAAATTCTGAACATTAAGTTTTTTATTACATTTTGCATTACTTTTACGCAATGCTTTCCTCGTCTGTACATTTAAATGCCATGAGGGTTTTCACATGTATAAAGGATCGAGAAAATGCAAAGGAACTTATGACAGGAAAAAGAGGAGCGAACAACTATCATCGTCTTAGCGGTAGCAGTGAAAGTACTTGGAGTACAAGGAGGAAATAAGCCGGAAGCAGCAATGAGAAAGGAACATTAAGAAAAAAATAGACTTTCTTCATATTCTTTAGTATGCCATCTAATATGTAGCATAAAGAAATATATAGAAAAATTATAATAGTGAAGGGTGTCAAGCCGGTTTGTACTTTATATTTTCTTCTTTGATTTTTTGAGTGTAGATTCAAGTGCAAATTACATACAAAACTGATAGACACGAAACAACCTTGACGATATGATGACTGACTCTTTAGGCAATAGAGGAAAAGGAACCCCTCCCGAGATCCTGCCACTACTACCGTCACCGTTGTTGCTATTATGCAGAAAGAAAGTACTCAAACTTGTAGAAGTATCAGCTACCTGGTTTCTTCCTGGGAACACTATATTTATAACGTACATCAAGTCAAATTTAATAATGAGATCAATAATATGAACTCTTACACACACTCACATACACAAAACTCAACTTTTTCCATGATATAATTCCATGAAAATCTACTTTTCCACCTACTTTTTTCCAAGAAGTTATTTTATTCCACGATCTGTTACAATATTACTAGCGAATAGAATATACATATATATATGTATTTACTATAGGCCCCCTTTTCTGTATCTTTCTTCAATGCATTTTGTAATGTCAGTTGGGAATATCTTTCCATAATAATGTTCCACGGTATCATTATTGCAACTTTGCTACTTTCCTCATCGCTTCTTAGTATTCCCAGCCTCTGTAAAATTTGGATTGTTATTAGAGCAAAAATTTTGTAAAGTAGTCCACACAGAGATTGTACATACCTTATTTTGTAATCATTTCAAAACTTCAAACTTTTTAGTTGAAAGACATGCGAGTACTTACAGGATATATAGCACAAAAAATGATATTTAATAATAATAATTTCTACACAACAAAATCCTTTCTTTTTTTCTTTCTCGTTAGAAAAATATATGGAGAAATATTTTAAAAAGTTTAATTTCGAGAAAAAAAGTATAGTATAGTAGTTAGTAATAACTTTTACTTCAACTAGTTATTTTTTTCCCTGTGTACGCAACTATTTTTCAGGCATGGATGGTATACTGCTACTGAAATTTAAGGTACCGCTATTAAAGCAAAGCTTAAAAACAAGGAAAATGAAAGAGGAGACTTCCACAGAAGAAGACCTATACACAACCTCTTTCTCTCTAGAGAGAATTTTTATTTGAACAATGCTACAACTCTTTTTTTCTGTCTAAAAAGGAAAAGAGAAAAAAAAACTCAAGAAGAGTACTGCGCGATCCTGATATATAGAGAGTCTGTTGGGAAAATTTGAGGCACTTGGAACAAAGCAATAATACCACTTGATATTTATGTGTGTACATTTTATATTGGATATGATATCTTATATTTATTTTGTGATGTGTGATACATTATACTTCTCGCGTACTTTAGTTCGAATCTTCTTAAGTGTCTTATTCTTTCTTTTAAGCCAAAAAAAATTGTAGGGGATGTTTTTCTCAGAAACTTTTTAGCTACACAATGTGTGTATATACATGGGTACATGCATATAGAATGTTGTCCAATTCACAAGAGATTTCTCTCGGCATACATGAGAAAAAAAGAAGCATTGTTAATTTTTTTTCTTTCGATTCTTCTTTTTGTAATGGGATGCATTCATGCTTCTGTCATGTAAATGTGTTTCTGAATACATGCATAACATCCTATTTGCATTTTTCTGCTGAAAGTTAGT
>JAQIWN010003195.1:0-13676 GCA_034699025.1 Entomobrya cf. arborea Gr-Col-00668
CTAATTGTTTTAGACTATTTATATTTAGAATTATTCGCACTTAGAAGAGTTTAATTAGAATAACTTTGATAGACCCATTTTAAACAGCTTTGCACACAAACTTAGACAAGTCAGATTTCACTTTTGACTTAATATTTGATTCTATCACATAAACTATTGAGTTCTCCTTGTAATAAACTATAATACAGATGTACTCTGTATAATATATCCATAATATGCACGGATTCATTCAAAATATTGAGTTCGTTTTTTCTACTCAAATTTCTGTTGCAAAAAAGGAGCCCATGTCTACGTTAGAATACACGTTACATGGTACCACAAAAACATTACTTTGGTATGTGTAAACATGAATGAGTGTTTGGAAATGGATTTTATTACAATATTTGGCTGCTCCTGTGCTGATCGTTTGTAGTTGTAACGAAGAGATGAGAAAAGAATTGCCGTTGGTTTTACAGCTGGAACATGTTACATGTTACTACTTTACTAGCCCTACAAAATGCACTAATAAAATTGCAAAAATGTTCGAAATGTACCGTAGCAATTCGTAGGAAATGGTATTTTTAAATGGGCCATTACATGTGAGTAGAATTTGAACTAGAACGGAATCATATCAGTAGTATCAACATAATAACTATAGATTTGTTTGAACAAAATGCACCCTTTCATATGATTAACTTTTAAATCGATGATGACGATTACGATTGAATTGCCTATATGCGCTCAAAGTGAACGGTCAATATAACACATATTTATATAGATTTCACGGCATTCTAGACAATATTTACTTACTTCGACCATATGCCGCCATTATTAGCGACATTACTAAAAGTAAAACGATAAGTAACTAGCCTCTAGCTTTCTCTTTAGATCCGTACCTCCGGCCAAATACCCTTTTCCGATATTTAAAATTACAACTTGTATGAAAAAGTTTAAGCGTTTTTGTTTATATCATTGAATTTTTATTCCCGAATTTTAATACTGATTATATCAAATAAATAATTTACTAATACTATTTAAATTTCTTTACTACTTTCTTACATCATTTTTTGTAATATAGCTTTTTTGTGCATTAAAATATCTACTTATCTCCTTAACGGAAGCAGTAATACTGGAAGCAGGTGGTGTAGGTGTTGTAGACTGGTAGAGCGTATCGTGCGGTTTTTTGAACTGCTAAGCCAGCCAAAAAAGTGTATACAAAACGTGAATTATTACAATTTACAACCTCAATCCAACAAGAAAGTGCTCAAAGGAACGAGAAGAGAAGAGCGAGCGAAAGTAATTTTGTTTTATGGCACCAAACGCGGCTTTTTTTTTCTTGGAAAAAAGTTACTCTCACCAACCAACAAGAACAAGCATCAAAACCTGGCCGAGTAGCAATGTCATCGTTTGTCCTACCGGAAAAGCTGAAGCAGCAATGCAATGGACGAGCTTTAGTAGAGGATTGGATATTATGTATTGAGTGAAAGTTTGGTTAGTTCTTCATGCCTATCACATATACCCTCTTGCTTTCCTTCTTGCCTTATTTAGTTAGGACTTTGCCTTTGTTTTGTTCTTTTGATGATGACTATAATGACACTACGTGAACGTAGACAAATATAAAGACATTTATTCTTCTCTTCTGCAACGCAACGATGATGTTTTTTTGGGTGGTTGGTTAGGTTAACGGTTTTGTTGGTGCGGTGGTAGTTGTATTACTGAGGCTGCCACAAAACTAAACCATTCTCCTGCGTGGGGTATAAGATAAGAGGAAATTAGGTATACATAAAGGTACCTTGCTGGGCAAACAAGATTTCATAAAAAGTCCCAATGGACCAGTGAATGTCCGTAACGCACATCACACAAAAAAAAGTTCATGCATGCATGATATACATACGTACTCCAGAAATGCTACAAAATATCTCATGGTTTCTATATTTTCTCCTGACTATATTCTGTACACAATGAGGTAGTGAAATAAAAAGTACAACAAGGACATATACATACAAGCGTTCTTTAACTTTGTCTGTAGTATTACCTTTAGCACTAATAAAATTCCATAATAAACTGAATGATAGACAATTTCTAAAACGTTGATGTTAAGGATAAGGCACGTGAGCTTCTATTATATTCCATGGTATTACCTTTTATGTGTATTGAATGTGGTAATAGAAAGGAACAAGGAAAAGACAAGAGTGAGTAAAAAAGATAGTTAAAAGAATTGAATTTTTTCGTTCGTGCAGACAGTAAAGAATTGTCCTTCGAAGTTCTTACGAAAATGCTCTCCATCAAGTTCTGACAAAGCTTAAGGTTGTTAGTGTACCTAATAATCCATATTCAGTCAGTTGTATGGAATTACACAAGAGTATTTGTTTCTACAAGTATATTTTTATATGCGTGGCCAAGAATAGCAATTGCATTTTTTGATTACTAAAAAATAGATAAGAGCAACGTTTCATTAGGGTGACATTTGATGGAAGGTACATACACGCACTGTTGGTAATTATTCTATAAGGCGAAGACCTACCCAAACTTTTAACGTTCAGCAGTGTGGTGGAGAAAGTATTTGTTTATAAAGTAGCGCTGTATCAGCCCAGTTCAATCTATAGAGTGTAGTTGTAACTCCTTTGCCGTCCACTACCCTCATTTATAATTTTTTAATTTTTTATCATTTAGAAAAAAATGTACGATTGACGATTGTCATAAATGTTTTAAGAGCGAAGCCAAAATGCATTATGTTTTATGTATAATATAAAATTTTCGGTTCTTATTTTTCCCCACAACTCTAAATATAAGGTAGTAATTATACGCTCAATTGCTTTGCAATATTTAGTCCAATAGTCGGATAAAATTAAACTTAGTTCATTTAGCGCTACTTCTTTATTTCAGGGAAAGAAATGACATGTATACCTACATTCATCGTCGTGGTATTGTGGTAGTACTTTTATTCAAGCAGTGAAAAAGGGGGCAATGAACGAGAGTATTTGTTATAGATTGAATTGTATGGACTGTGTTGTTATTCGTATTTATATGAGCTTTGTTTGTGTACTCGCACTGGTGATGATGGCGATGGTAATGATGAAGGGTAATTGCTAATTTTCTAAGAATGCCTCTATCATACAAGGGAATTCTACGAAAAACACAGACATTCTCTTGTCTTCCTTACATCTCGAAGGAAATGCTTTTAATAATAGATTTCTTTATTGTGAAAAAGAAAGGGAAAACGAAACGCAAGAAATAATGTGTATAACAGTTTGTAATGTCATTGGTGTGTATAAACACCGACGTCAATAGATATTCCTTTAAGCGTCTAAAATCTATACAATTTCATTATATCATATGCTTTTAGATGGAAGCAAAGATGAAAAATATCTGGCGTTCGGTTAAGGAATATACATATATGCTTGTCGCTTCCCTTGTGGTGCAACTTTCACCACTACAACTGGTAAAGTCGGTCCCCATGTTTTTCGTGCCGGTTTGGTTGATACCCATGTAATGCAAGTAGCAATTTGTATTGATATGCATTTACAGTATCAGAGTAAAAAAACTAGGGAATTCTCTTGTGAACATGCTAATAACGGTTTCAGTTAGCTAGAGAAAAGATAGCATTGCATTATTGCAAATGCAGATATATGACGATTGTCTAGTGGTGCATGATATATTTAAAATAAATGCAGCAACTGAAGTATCTCCTAAGCAAAAATGTTAAGAGAAAAGTAGCAGTGTTCAGGATATAAAGAAAGAAAGAAATGTATTGTATCAATAGAGTGCTTACTTTCAACATGCATTGTAGTCTTTTCAACATCTCTGTAAAAATAATTTCATGGCCTTTTGTTCATAAATCTGTGAGACCGGGAAAATAATTACATTCCTACAGGCAAGGACTAGATATAATAATGATAAAAAGGTTGAAAAGGAAAAAAGTATATTTTTTGACATTTCTAGTTCTTAGAGATCTTAAAAAAGGTTTCTAGTTACGTAGGGGTATCAGAACCAGACTAAAACAAGAAATGGCTGATGATGATTATCATATGATATGGTGGCGGTATATATGGAGAGAATATAGTGAATACAATCCCGAAACAAGGCAATATTTTGTAACTTCATCATAAAAAATGAAAGCATTCCCAGAAAACGGCACTTCTACGATTCATTAGCAGTACAGCACATTTAACTTTTGGTACAAAGTGTAAGAATACTTTACCGACTCAGTTTCGTAAAGAAAGCTTGTATTTTGGTGGTATGTAACTAAAAGTGTCATAATGTTATCACATCTGCCGCTTTTGCTCAATATTCTAAAAAAGATAACTTGGTTGGATAGATCCTAAGATTAATGGAAGGTTGTACAGGAAAAGGCGAAAAGAAATTTATACGTTTGAAATACTTAGAGAATATTTTTGTCAGCTAATATACATAATACTAATTTTTTTATGTACTTCTGGTATGCTTATGCTTCTGTATATCTTCATTATCACGGAAATGAAATGAATTTTATGTGCGTGATGATGATGATTATGACGCAAATCACACATCTTCATAACACCCGAAAAAATGAATGCAATATAACCTCTTGATACGGTGCAGCAGCGTACAATCCAACTCTCTTCTACACTTTTCCGAAAGTATCATTAACTTACGTTAGCTTAGCATACATTTACGACGAAGTCCTGCAATAAAAAGGATTTAAAACAATTGATATTGCATTCAGTATGATTGTTGTTGATGCTTTCTGCCTTGTAATTAGTACAGTTATACAAGTTTATATATTGTTTATTGAAAAACCATGCATTATTTTTTCATTTACATTTCACACAACTTGTTGATAGCTGATGCCTGTTTTTGTAGGTAATTTTCGTGGCTAATTGCACTGTATTGATTAAAAATGATACATATAACTATTTATGAAGTTGTGTGGTTTGGTTAGTGCTACAGAGCTAGGTATTATGTTATGAGTAGCATCTAAATTGGTTCAGAGTCTAGTAAAAAGATTTTTTTGGTAAAGGGACCGCCGACTAAGCCTGCTTTGTTTTTGTAGCTAAATGTCCATATTTTAAGGTTTTGAGAAAGTTGTTGACAAAAATGAACGGAGACGGTAGACCAATTTAAGATAGAAGTGAACGGAAACCCCTTTTGATAACTCATTTCAATACTTTTAAAAAGAAGGTGTTGTGTAACGCGCAAAATTTACGTGATAAATGGAAAGTTCACAAATCCTATGTATATTGTACAAAAATATTTACAGGTACTTTCATAAATCTCAAAAAATAAGAGGAAAAGTCCTGTTTTTACAGATCCGATAAAATGTAAAATTTACACATTCTCTACTTGAACTTCCAAATATGTACATCATATAATTCACGGTAGCTCAACTTTCATCACCAAAAACCAACCACTTTGTTTGTTTTTTATTCTGTATTGAATGGAAGTATGATGAATATTGCGGAAGTTCGTTTAGCTAAAACAGTTCGAAATGATCCTGTGCATTACGTTACTACCGTGCTCCCTAGAATTTAACATTTGTCAAATGTCATTTGCAGGGTTTGACCAGTGAAAGTGGAACTTAAGTCTTCTGGAAAGTCTGGGTATTAAGCAGCCAGACTTGGATTCAATTTTGTAAAATTAACAGAATATTTGGTATACACAGCTTTTGCATAACATACACTACACTCTCAGCAGCACAATAATATGTCGCACCCATTCGAGCTCCGCTCAGATCTAAAACAATTTGCTTGTTCTGATTCTTCTATGATGTAAAAGTGAATAAAATGAAGTCGTTGAGTTGAGGTTATTTTAGTTCTAAAAGAGAATTTGTAGACAGCTTGCTGATCTATTCATCCGTATATACAAGGTTGAGTATTTATGTTTGTTTTATGTAACGAAAAAAAATCCTTTATATTCTCAACTAAAAACAAAGCAGACATAGCCTATTTGGGCTCCAAATGCTACGATATATAATTGATATGCAAAAATACAAGTGTACTAGAAAAAAAAACTTTTTTAGCTGGTGTACTTCTATTTTTTTCAAAACGAATTGTATGCACATCGTAATCAGTAATCACAGTCATACAAGTGGCAATTACTAGAAATCAATCGCTTTATTTCTTTTACAGACGTTTCCTTTTTTAAACAATCCCATTCGGCTTTATTTGAAGATTGAATTGCTCATAAACATTTTCGTGATTTTAATATCCTCATAAAAGCGGCGCCACCTACGTACATCCAACCGGAATCGCTTATGTAAACCGGTGAAAATCCAAAATAGAATAAAAGTGCTGTGATTCAGATTATGCTGGTATTCGTAAGTTTCATCATCACGAAACATAAATACAAACTGCTCTGGAAACGACATAGTAAAATTTGATGACTCTATAAAATTTCTCCTAATTTATGGCTAAATGCTTAATCATACTACATTTATTCCATTTGCTGTTGTATTCTAAGATTGTTACAACCTTTTTGGGGACATTGGACAAAAAGTAATACAGATACAAAACTAGTTTTACGGCTTCAGTCATTAAATTAAAGAAATTTCATTGTCCGCCCTAAAAACTGAAATGCAAAGTTTGTGCTTAAGCCGTATCTGTATTAAATATGGCAATAACGAATACTCATGGCTTCGTGTAAGTATTCAAACTAAACTATAGTGTCCACCAGTCACCATTTCAAAACGTAGAAAACAACATGTTATCCAAATATAACGATTTGAATACTCTGCTAGTTTTTTACTCTTCTGAAGCACAATATTTTGGTAAAGGCTTGTTATTGACGCTTCAATAATTCTCTACTATGCATGTGCTAGTTAAATACATTTTTTTCCAAGAAGAAAAAGTCATCTTCAGAAAGGTGTGAAATGAGAGGCTCATTTAGAAAATTAACAAGGCAATGCAAACGTTATGCCTGGAAAATGAGAGAAATGAAATTTATCCAGTTCTAATTTTACGCTAGTATACCAACTGTTAACTACCGTAGGAGGTATTTATTATATACTCGTACAGTTAGTAAATTATATGCCGTTAACCCCGTCGCTAATGTAAATTATATCCAGTTTTCTATTTTATGCTGACATTCATGCACATATTTCACTATTTAAAAAGGCTCCATTTTTTATTTAGCCTAGTGGAAAAATTAAAAAGAAGTTGAATTTATGGTATCTGTTCTCATTTTCCCAGTGAAATCCTCCCACTGTACCCCATGCAGACTTTTGTAACCCAATAAAAGACTCCATGCAGCTATATAATAGGGAGAATGTCAAGCAATCATAATATTCTAACTTTGTTTGCTATTGTACCCTACCGTACAGTGCACTGAACTGAACTGTTTTCATCTATGTTAACGTGCTCTTAAATATATACATAGTAGACCCCCCACTACAAGACGTAACGTGGTGAGAACAATTTCCCGTCTTTTAATGACTTTGAACTGCGACGGTGGACACCTTTTCTACAATTATTATTCCAATTTTATTTATGAGTTCGTCAGTGATGTTGGAGATCAGAATATTTTGACGAGAAAGAATATTTTTATGGAAGGAAATGTTTACTTAGGTGTAAGTTTATATTCCAAGTTCAATGTGCATTTCTCAAATAAATTATTCACATGTATTCCAGCACCCCAATTTAAAATTCCACTTACTAACTTTTCTGCTCTGAAATGAAGTGGGTTATTTAAAATTTAAAATAAGTATAAAATATGTTCGAAAATGGAAAAATACAAATTTCCCCGGGTTCCACTTACAGGAGGGACTACGAAAATACAGTATTTTCTTTAAATAAGAAAATCATAGTAATTAAGAAAAAGTACTACCATAGCTTATGAATAAATAATGTATGCAATGCTCATAGTACTCTTTTTTGATAAAGCCCATACCAAACTTTCACCAAAACGATCATTTCATATGACGCTAGCAATGAAACTGAAACGACACAGATTCGAAAACAAAAGAAAGAAAGACATTCAAAGTGAAACTAAATATATATACATAAAGGCTTGGACAAAAACAGAAAAACTAAAAACCTTTGCCCAGCTTCCAGCTCATAATGCCTAAAACAAATAAAATAAGAACATGGCTTCTCTACAATTACAACATAACTAATCCAAGCTAAAATACACGTATCCAACTTACTACTTTATGTATGTTTGTTCGTGACACGCACCTAAACTGAAATACCATCTAGTACTAAGCCGTTTGTTAAATCATCATTCCAGTTAGAGATAAAGCTCTTTTGTCCCAGGATAACCATTAAAAGTTCGACTGTCCGGTTGGGTAAAATGTAAGAAGTGTAGCATAGTGTTTAATGTCTTGGTTTACTTTTAGTACTTGCTGTGAAAGGTATTGTGCCCACAATAATGCACCAAAAACCTCTGAATAAAGGAATTCAAAATATACTTTCGTTTTTAGAATTACATAACGTACATATATATTCATTGTGTAATTTTAAGCCCACACGTGCCATCATATTATAACACTACTCGTACAGTGATGTATACACTTGTAGAAAATGCACGCACGTTTCATATAATATCCCAAAATTTTAAAACATGACATGGGCCAAATTATTACATTCTCATATTGATAATAACTTTACAGTAAAGTAAATTTGTGTCGGTCGATGTTATTAAAATGCATCGTTTAGGAAAAATAAGAGCTATATATTTTACTCAACCAGAAAACTGTCATCATTATATGGCTACCCGTCAAACAAAGTCGACTACAACACTTTGAAACAACTCAGAAATTTTACTATTTTCCATAATGTATTTTGCCACTTTCTCGAGCAATATTCAATGTATACCCCATCCTCTGCTTTGCCAGATTAAATAATATGCAAACAGAAAGAGACTGAAGACTCAACGGAAACGGAACACTTTGAAGCAATTATTTCTAGTTCATCTACTCTCATTTCCAGCTCATAGAAAACCTTCAAGTGCCGTTGTTCAATGTAAGTATGTAAATGAGAAACGCATTAAATTGAAATTAACATGTAACCTCACAAAATGTGAAATGCTGTTGTATCTATCGGTCCGGTGTGATGAATAGATGTTTAATGTATCTTTTCCCACGCCTGCCTTTTCTGTTTTGTTGGACTTTCAGGATTTTCTTATGAAATTAAATTACACAATTTAACAATTTTTAACGAATTCTAGTGATACTGATCATTTTTAATTTTTATAAATAACAATTGTATTACATAAAAATTTTAAGGCCAAGATTTGTGGGATGTTCGAGTACATTATTTGAGAAAGAAAATGTTTTGGATGACACTTTTACCCAAAAATAAATATGAACTGTAATTTTCACTGAAGAATTTTGTAACAAAGTTGGAATCAGAGTCCCAACGGGTCAGCAATATTTAACTGTGTTTTAAAGCATTTTGGAAATTGTCTTATTTTCAAATCCCACAAGGAAAGAAAACTTCCTACTTATGAAAATTTCTAGGAAATATGAAAGAATTTTAGTGAAACCACCGCTACTTTATTGCATTCATTCGTGTAACAAAAACGCTATTATCGCTCCATTTTGCATGCGTACAAATTTACCCTTTTATTTACCAATTAATATGCATATATCTGTACATCTTTTACTTAGACGGAATAAAACTCGCCTACAAGTCGTCACTCGAGTTGTCTACTAGTCTGCTTTATAATCCTCCACTTTCAAATTCCAGCAATAAATTTGTTTTGAAAAAGAATGTCTGTCGACATAATATCAAAAAATTTACGTTTTAACTGTGCATTTAATAAACCTTGCATTACTAAAGTGTCAGAAAACACTTCATTAGAGAGTCAAAGGCTAAAGGCACTGTTACTGGACCAGGGTTACATAGTTACATTCGGTTAAACAGTTTATTTCATTGTGCTTGTAGCGTCTGGAGAAAGTGCTAAAGGGTACTTTCCAGTAATTGAGAACGTTTTTCTTCTGTTACTAGTCATCTAATTTCCATATTTCTTTCAAAACGTCACGCTCAATGCGCTTACTTGTTTGTATGCAAAACAGCACATGAACACGAAGTGTTTCAGGAAGGAAAACTATTAAAAGAGTGACGCGTAATCTAATGTCTTTAGCCATTCACGCTTTCTCCCATTTAGTTCCGATCCCGAATGGTACCAATCATTAATCTGCATATGCATATTAAAGTTTATACTTTTATCCAGTTATAATATAACACTTGAACCAAAAATACCAAAGCTCTGATGATAACATAAAATTTACATTTATATCCTCACCCCAAAATCAAGACTAGGTGCACGTACTTTGCATTTCCTTTCCTCTTCTAGTTACCAAAATAGACATAAAATGAGTATCCTTTGATAAGACATTTCTCTTCCTGCTCACTGATTTCGCTTTTATATTTCTAGTTGCATATAAAAACAAAGCAAGTATTTTTCGTGCATTTAACACGGCACGGAGGCAAGGATGAATGTCTTCAATTGATGAAAGAATGAAGGAAGATTTCAAATGAGGCAGAACGTAAATAACATGCCAGAAGAAAGACATTTCATGTTTAAATGTTTTCTCTTTACTTTTAAGCACATTTAAAACCCATCATGATGAGTCAAATCAAGAAGAATATAGGGAAATCGTGGTATTTTGTTTTCTTCCCTTGTCACTTGAAATGCACAAGCGCAAGAACGAAACAAAGTGTATTTAAAATATGTAAAACAAGTATAAAATTATAATTGAGATGTCAACTCGTTTATTCTTCCATCAACTCATTGTTTACCCTTGAAATAAGTACTTCTGACTATAAATCACAGCATGTTAATGCCCATGTATTCATGTGGTTTATGTATTTTCAAAGAGAAGAAAATTAAATATTGCAAACATGTGGTAAAAAGAGTTAAATATGTTTAAAAAGTAGACAAAAAACACTGGTATGTCAAAGTGGTTTAAAAAGTATTTTCCTTTCCAGGACACTTTTCATTTTTGAAGCTTATAATATCAATGTCGTCATCACGAAGACCTGCATATTATCATCTTTTTCGTCACACTAGAGAATTTTGGTAAACGTCAGTCTGTTTTATACGGTATCATTTCATAATATATCATTCATGATAACATCATATTTTACGGTATATCTCACACAAAAAAATCCTTTCATAATTCTCTTTCCTTTTTATTACACAGACTTTTCGAGGAGCACAGTGAGATACTCAATCTATTTGAAAAGTTCTCGTCCCTCCGGACAAAGGAAGAGCAGCAAGAGAGTTTGGAACTGGCGGAGCACGCTTCCATGGTCATGAACACTTTGCACAATGCGATTAGCTCGCTAGACAATCCAGATTCTTTCTTTCAGTTTCTTGAGCAAGTTGGAGCCTCTCACAGACGGATTCCTGGTTTCAACAAAGACTACTTTTGGGTAAGTTTAAATTTTGAATCCCTTGTCCTGGTCCTTCATGAAAAATAAATAGCTCTCTGCACGTCAACCACCACACCACCACCATTGCTGTATTGTCCACGAAACATATTTTCACCATCCATCTACAGTCCACAGTCCCCACTCCTCACTATGCACAATGCCGCATAGTTTTGGTGGTGGTTCAATGACAACATAGCCCAACAAACAACAAGCAGAAGAAGCAGTAGCGTGCTTTTGCACATTGTAGTTGTAGAGAACAAAACCAGGCGAATAAAATCATAAAAAGAGTTTGAGTGCACAGAATGGCACATGTGATGCCTTTTTGTCTTTTTATTGTGCAAACATACTCTACAGGAATTGTCTTTTATGATATTTTTCATCCTTTTGTGTTGTTGATCATGGAGTCCTTTCTCTCTTCAACTGTGTTCTCAAGTGTGAAGGAAAAATCTATCCATACGTTTAATATAACTAAAGGTTTTATACAAACATGTAATATACGTATATATTTTTTTTTTTAAATATTCAGCATGTACAGAAAAAATATTATAATATAAATGAGAAATGCATGAAAGTCCATATTAAAGTTCTGACAGTCGTAGAGAGTCTAGTTTATAGCATGCTTCGCAAATTGTCCTTAGTCTTTAGAAACAAAGCCTAACCACCAGACTAACCCCAGTTTGACGGATGTTTTTCTAAGTTTGATGTTCTCCAAATTTGCATGCATATATATTACTCGTGTACATAATGATTATATTCATGTACGTTACGTAACTTAACATATTTTATAATGATTTTCTAAAGTCACATTGTGACGGAACTAAAGCGAGAGACTCATTTAAATTGCCTTTGGTTGGTTTTTCACTTGAACGTTGAACAATCTTTGTTTTCTTTTTTTGAAGAGATTTCGTGATGTTGTGCCTAATCTTCTCATTTTCTTTTCATCTTTGTATATATTTTTTGTAAATCTTCAACAAACACCACTATGACAAAGCGAAATGTGTAAGGGAATGATGATTCGATTTCCTATTTCTACCAAAAATGTATTCTTGTCATCATAGTAAACCAGCCATGATTTACACGAGGCAAGACACACACATTATGTGATGGAGTTCCTCAGTACGTACCCTTTTGTCAAGACAAGCCACACAGTACACTACTGACTACTCTGCCTTTGAATTTAGCTAACAGCTACTTTCCTCCTCCTACGTCGTTAAGTTGTGTAATATGAATGAATGTACTTTGTCAGTCGTTGTCGTTAACCGCACTCTTGCGTTTATCTTACTCGACACATCTTTTCAGGGCAAGGGTTTCGTCTGTTCCTTTCTGACATGAATTAATGGAAATGGAAAGGAGTAAAAACACATAGCTTTTCAATCGTACCCAGTGTGACATCATCACATCGTAGATGCGTATGTATCCCATTTGGGAAAGTGATGGAGGTAATATGAAACCAGTTTGTTCGTTCCTAACAAGAGTAAAATTGAACTGAAAGTTTGTGAAATGGAATAAAAATGTTTCCTCTTATATAAAAACACTTTTAGATAGGTAAGTTTAGTGGCTGAAAGGATGTCTTCCTGTTTAATATCTGTGTTAAAAAAATGATATTCGGAATGATGTTTACTTCTACGAAGAACAAGTAGTGTAATCAAAGTAATCATTTTTGTCTGCGAAGGTGTAAAACTAAATAAGATAAATGATGACTTCACCCACGCAATGGTAAAGTGGTAAGTTTTGAAATTCGAAATAAACAAACACCAACGCATTGAGACCATTTCGTACGATTTTTTCCTAACGTACTTTACCTCATTTTTCAACTGCATACAGTACAGTAATGAAGTGCTACTTGGAACAAAAATACATTTCAAATAAGAATATTCAAATGAAATGAATCAAAATGAGACATTAAACATTTTCTAACTTTAAACTTTAGTTAGATTATTTATTTTCCAAGTACATAATGTACAAAGTGCCCTTTTTATTCATTGAATTAGCTTTCACACCTAAAATTATTCTGGTATTAAATAATCGTGGCAGATTATTACTACAAACAAAACAAGCTTAAGCAGTACAGCTGGATAAAAAATGTAAAATAAATAATTGGAACGTTTTTATTCCTGCATTGTCCATGTATTTATTTGGTTAACTAGTTGCCTTAATTGTGCTTTCTTAGGTTATAAATACACATCGAAAAAATATGCATTTGCATGTTCCGTATACTTTTACGGATCAAATTTTGGACTCGGATCTTAATGATTCATATCAAATAGAGCATTTTGAGCTTATGTTTTAAGTGCATATTTGGCATATTTGAAGACTTAAGTGCATATTGCATATGACAAGCAT
>JAQIWN010003196.1:0-13675 GCA_034699025.1 Entomobrya cf. arborea Gr-Col-00668
GATCTAAAAAACAAGAAACTCGATGCCCACAATGAAGTTTTCTCCATAATCATTGCTAATGATTTAAATAGACAGTTGAATATTACAAGAATTACAAGATATGCAGTTGATAGGTAGAGGTCGTTAAATACTGAAAATAAATGAACCTGCAAAAAATAGGAATGAGCAACACATTTGAAAGACTCTGGTCTAGACTTTGTCATTGTTTATTGAGTGCGGCTCCTTTTAAGACTGATGTCAAATGTACTTCTTCACACTGGAAAAATATCTTGGCTCACTGGTTGTTTATGCGTCTCCATGTCCTGCCCAATTTTTCCCCGAAATTTTAACTTCATAGCATTTGAGGTATCCAACCAAAAGCATGGGAAAGTTACACTTTGACTGAATCTCCATATTCACGTTTCATGTATGGGAACAATTGTGTTGGTTTAAGAATTCTCAGGTCTTCCGACGGACTATAATATCATTTTCTAAGTGATTACCGACTAGTAAATAGTAACAGAGTATATCAGGATTATATTATGACTTCCAAAGCGCATGCGAAACTAACAATTTCTTGTTTATAGCTGCTTGGATTGAAAAATTACGCTAAATTAGCTCCTTTTTTCAAAAGAAAAAAAATGACGACGTGAGAAAGTATATCTACGCACTGAATGAGGTATAAGGTTTTGTATAACTTTCAGTAAAATGCTCGATATTCATTTCTTTTCAGTGTATACAAGTAAATATCAGAGATATGGAATCAATGGCTGTTCTTTCCGAATTCAATACCCTTCTTGTTCAAATACTTCTGTGCATCCTGTAGCGAAATGGCAAAAAATGATACATTATACGCTTAAGTCTGTAAACTTGCTTTCCAATATTCAATGGAAAAGAATTTAATGCATTCCAACAACTACTTGTTCGTCATGTTTTAACAGTGTGCCTACTACTATATTATATTTTATCACTTGGTACATGTCTAAATTTCTATTCTCTATTGTCTGTCTTTCATTTGTAAGTCGTATACTTGTGCATTTATTAGTCATCAATGCTAAATAACTTTACCTGAATTCTGAATGCCTTCAAATTCCATTATGCCATTGCTTGTTACTTTTTGCAGAAACATTCACGACATGACAGGAAATAAATGCGTCGCAATTTCACAAATGTGAAAGAAAATAAGTAAGTTTCTTTGGTAAAAATGAGTGAAAGGAAGGTAAACGGTGTATTTTATGAAAAGAAATGCATTGTATTCAGAAAAGCTTCGTTAATTATTAGTGGATCAAGCATTTCTACTGGATAGCTTATTGGTGTTAGTTTCCTTTGAGAACATACAGACACATGTCAAAGTTTAATTTTCCACGTGACCAGATGACAGGCAAGGCACTTGAGAGGTTTGTTAAAGGAATGCTTTATCGATGACGTCAGCGTATTAATGAAAATACAAAAACGACAAGATCATTGACTGAACCTACTAAATTATTAAGCACATTAAGTATTAAGTGCGTGCGCCTTTCTAAACACCTTCACTTCACGTGTCCCGAATTTTCTAGCCGGTAAAAACGCATTGCGTGAATTTTGCGTGGCTTTCCAAATTACAGCGTAATTGCGAACATCAAGTATATCGTTTGTTGAGTCAAGGAAGCAAAGACATTTTTTATATGCATTTAATTTCGTTGCAATGTTGACATATGAAATTAACAAAAACATTATCAATTAAGTTATAACATTTTTGGTTTATTAAAAACATTTGACAACAAAAAATAACAGTGAACAAATGTAAGTAATGTTTCAATACAGAATCCTATGATTTAACAAAGAAATTTTCTATTGTGACATGTACATTTTTTAAGCAATTAAACTTTTCCCACTCTTGGATAAACTTGTACTTCTGAAACTGAAAATATACATACATTATACTAACAGGTAACACATCATCAACCGTCTAATTTCATCCTGCTTAGGGCAAACTTGCTAGATAATAATCATATTTATATTTACAAAGTTCTTCGTGTATCTAATTATTAATCTACCAAAGTTTCATTACGACCTTCAAATTTACAATTCGTTTTAATTGCACAATATATTCATTCGTGTAAACAAGTTAAGTTATATTTTTCAAAAATGTACAGAATAATACAGATAAGGTATCCGACCTTCATAATATTATACATACTACTTAGGATTTCCAGCTGCGTAGTATACATTACATATTTAAGTTTACTTTACCATAATTACTAAAAAACAAATAAGAAACAACACGGCTATTTATAACTGTAGCAACTAATAAACATACATATTTTAACCAATTAATTTACTGGAATTCATCAATGTATGATTACAGTATTTTAACTGAATGTAAAACAACATCCACCTGTATAGCTTTAAAGAAGAAATTTACCTAAGTCAATAAAATGTAAATTACATGCCTTGGCTAACATTTGGAACAGTAATTGATGGACGTTTCATTAATATGTTGAATCAATAATTATTAGCCTTTTGTGGCTTCTTAACACTTAAATAAATACGCAATAATTCCTATAATGGCAGTATTGATTTACGTTAACAACCAAATATAACACCGAGAAATCGTTGCAAAATATCATAACAATTTTAAGAATGAGAGCACGAGTTTTGAAAGCAAAAACCACATCTTATCTTTTTTTGAAAATTAAAAGTTCATTTATTGAGATTTTAATTTATTTTTTCAAATCAGTCTCAGCTCGATGACAAAAACTCTCATATCAGTACTACAATTTAATAGCTCTCATTAATACGGCATAATGATATTTGGGTGATAAGCGGTTCGTAACAAAAAATTCAATTTAGTTAACGTGAATTAGTATACGTAGTAAATCTACATACATACATATAACCCTATACACAAATACATAACATGACTTCAATAATAATCACAGAAGACCAGAAGAATATTCCGCAAAGTGAAAGTACCGATAATTTTTTGATGAAAATATAGACAAGCAAAATACAAAATGTGAAATGCACAAAAAACGATAGCATTAAAATATAACAGACATTTCAGAAACTCTGTGTGTATGTACATGTACTAATATAGGATAATTGATAGCATCTTTATTTTCGAATTGTGGCAGTGTACAGACAAAATATTGAGTATTATCCTAAATGATATTCTGATTACTAGGTTTTCTAACTCTGTGATGCATGAAAGTAATATTTTCTCCATGAGACCATTTTGTTTAGAAAAAGAAATCAAGTATCAGGGAACTCAATTTTTGGGCCTGGAGTTGAGAAAGCTTGAAAGCTATTTTTTTCTAAAGATTAATAGTTTTAAAGCTTCTGCAATGCGATGTTCTGAAATGCAAAGTAGTACAGCTTCTTTAAATTTATCATATTTCAGCAAATACTAACTTTTCGATCGATCACATAGGATTAGAATTTCAAGTAAAATGTCCGTTTTCGTTAAGTAAATTCTATGTTCATTTCTAATTTTAGTCAGCTCTCATTAAGACTGCAAAATAAACTATAGCTATTGTGTTTCTTCTTGTGTGTGAATTTTCATTTTCATTTCAAGCCAATTGATATTTTGTCGCTGTATATGAAACAGAAGATGTAAATATTTCCAACTTCCAACTCAAATTTCAATATTCATGACATAGTCTTGTACATGTTATAATGTCTAGTTAATGAGCAAGATATTTTTCAAAAAGAAAAACAATGTTGTTGTGCATAAAATAAAATAAAACAAAACAAGTAGAAATAGGAAATAAAAAACTGAAAAATTAAAGAATTTCCTCAAGATAAATAATTTGGATAAATTTCACTAACACGTAAATTATAACTGGTGTTATTGAAACGGGCGGTTTCAACGTGTGCTTGATAATTAGAGATATTGTAAATAGTTAAGTATATTTGTAATTTCATAAAGCTTTCATTTTTTTACTGGATGATTTCCTTTGTGACTTTACACGAGAATCAAAGTCATAAAAATACTTACAACGATGCTTACGAGAAAGCATGAATCACAGTAGTGAGCTTTTGCTCCCATAGACGAGTTGTCAGGATAGTTTGAACTGACTCTCGCCGTGTCTACTTTTTGGTCACCAGCGGATGTACGTTTTGGTGAATTGTTGCCTACATCCTCTCCTTCGAGGGCGGCTGTAGCCTGTGGCTCATTCAAGGCGGAAATCTGATGGTGAACGCCAGAGTTCACACCCGATCGTTCTTCTGACGAGATGCCACCTGTGTGATGATGATCCCGCTGATGGGATTCACTGTTGGCATCCCATTCTGTGGCTGTATGTCTGTGGTTATCGTCCGCAAATTTTGGATGATGGTAAGTAGAGTATGGCGTGTCATATGACTGTTGTTGACTGGAGGTATGACCGAGACTCCCGTCGTGATTTTTATGATGACTCTTGTCACTCCCTTTTTCAATCTCTGCACCTTTTTCAGGACAATTCAAATCGGATGCCGTTAGATTGAGAATCAACTTCTCACTTTCAAATGCATACGTGGTCGTCTCTTCAGGTGGATTTGTGAGCATTTTAATGTCAGAGCTAGAACTGTCTGAAGGATAAAAGGTGGCTGAAGAGGAGGAAGCTGCAGCCACGTGCTTACTCACGTTGTCGAATAAATTACAAGTGACTCTTTGAATGTGATCTCTGACGTACATGCTGTCAGTTTCATTGTATAAAGTCGTGATCCATATTATACGACAGTCGCATAAAAAGCGATTTCCTGTGAAAAAAACACCACAAGTATTTCACCACGGTCAGATAAAATAAATTAATAGTTTTCTTGCAGCAATAAGTCTTATTAGTAGTAAAAAAAATATTTCTGTCCTTACCATCAACAAGTAAATTCATATTAGTATTCCGAAGATTCTTATAAATTGGCCGCATTGAAGCTTCATTCAAAGTTTCCAGTTCATTATTTCTCAGGTCGAGAAAATGAATCTCATTCAGGTGTGCAAATGTCAAAGGTTGAAGCTTCACTATCTCGTTATCCTTGAGATTAAGACGTTTCAAATGTGTCAAACCTTCAAATGCAGTAGGGCTCACCAACTTTATTCTATTTTCACTCAGGTCAAGATCTGAAAGAAGGGGCATTTCAGCAAAAACGTGGTCTCCGATATACTTTATTGCATTCCTACTTAAATCCAGGAGCATCAAATTCCGCAGTCCGAAGAAAACTTCCCTGGTAATAACTGACAATTGGTTATACTGAAGAGCTAGATCTGTCAATTTTCCCAAGTCCTTCAATGCATTGTCATGCATAGTTTGGATTCCATTTTTCGTTAGAACAAGTTCCTTCAGTTTTGGGAGATTCACAAAAACGCCACGGTTTATTTCAGTCAAATTGTTTTCGCTCAAATTGATTACTGTGGCGTTCATCAAGTTGGCGAATGAGTGCGAAGATAAGGTATGAATGGAGTTGTCTGTCAAGTCAATATATGAGACGCTGGTTGAATTGCCAAATGCATAACTTGGAACAATATGTATTGCTGCTCTTTTGATGGTAAAGTAATGAAATCTTCCCATTCCAGAATAAAGAGAAGGTGGTGGGAGTTGTGTCATGGCTAAAGCCGGGTAATTTTTCAACTCAATGAATTCGACGTTTTTAAATAGCCCAATTGCTTTCCATTCATCGGCGGTGGGATTCCTACCGAACATGCATTTAGCATTTTCTTCTTTCTCGGGGTGATTCAAGTCACAAGTGCAGTAGCCAGGTGGATTCTCGCTTGCCATGAAGTCACACGGGTTGAGTTCCTCTTGTTGTTCGGGCTCGGGCTGATAGAAGTCTTCATTGATGGATACTTCCAGCGAGCTTGCGGTTGTGACATTTAATAATACAAGCAGGAATACAAAACCAGCCAACTTCAGGGTCGAAACTTGGCGTTTGGCACTTGTTTGCCTAGGTGAACTCATCTCTTTGCTGGAAAACATGGTAGATACTCTTAAAACGGTCGGTTTGTTGAGAATGACTTTTAGCAGAGCTATACGGCGTGCTTCTTGTGATGATCCACTTAAGTTTTCTGTATAAATAAACAACGAATCATGTTCCATGTAAATTTTTATTGGGAAAACAGATTTTCAGTTCATCAAATTTAAATTCACTAAAATGTTTGAAATTCTTTTTTAAGCTGCGATATAACGTAACTATTCGATTACTTTGACTAAACAGTTGCATCCATAATTTTCTTGAAACGATTTTTTGCAATATTCAAGCATATTTCAGTAGCATAAAACATCGAAACAAGTTTAAAATTTGAAATGCCCTGCTTTAAAAACGAAGAACTGACTCTTGTGAAAACTAAAATAAAAATGAGCATTCCAACCATGCCTCATAAAAATTTGAGACTTTTAAGTGCAATGTGTGTGCAGTTCTGATGCAGAGTAAAATTTGCATTCATGGAGGATTTTTATGAAGGAAAATGTTAGCATCAAGTAGAGTTTGCAAGAAGTGCAAACATGAGATAAAAGCTTTTCGAACAGTTTCCTGCAGTAAAATACAGTTCGCATTACGGTGGTGCATGTGCATGACTAATCTGAGTAAAATTGAAATTTTTATTCTTACTTTTTAGGGTACAAGGGCGCTTATATATTTTTGAGTGATTGTGCTTTTTACTCTTGTTACGTTATTATTGAGTGTCAATAGCACCTACTAAACTTAGTTCATAACCAAGTAAATGTCTGTCGGTCAGTCTGTCTGTTCGCAATCTGGAACTTTCTCTAATCCAAACAGTCTAAAAATTGGTCAAATGATTCGTATCTGTCTAACAACTTGATGAATTCCAAGGAGCATGGACCGAATAATGTTTTAAACACGGGAATTATTATGAAACATATTTGACATTGTATTATTCAGGTCATGGTCCATGACGTTCTCAAATTAAATCATGCAAAATGGGTAAATGCGTCTCGTCTAACTGCATTTGTGATCAGGTTGCAATTAATTAATTCAATGTACTATTTTCACGTCAATAAAGAGTTCTTAGACATTCTAGTAGACATACCTCAGTTTTAAAATCTAAAATTTACAAGGTGGTCCTCTGTTATACAGGTTATTTTTCTTCGACAATTTTTAAATCGTAAAACCAACTTTTGTATTTCGATACCAATGTCTATTCGGCACCAAGTGCACATGTTTCTGACAATAAACAAAGTATTATCGTCAATTCTTGTTCTAACTTACCAAATTTAAGGTTTTTAAACGCAAAAACGTTAGCAGTTGGATTCAACTTACATGAAGTAAAGATAAAATTATGTTTTTTTCACACGGTTCAGCTTTTATTACCAGGTTGCTGCAACATTGTTACCTAACTATACGAGTCAAGAGTTCCATATTTGTACATTTTTAAAAATTTATTACTCCACTCGTAGTTTCGTAAATCGGTAAAATGACCGTGCGTTAACTGTAAGCTAATTGAATAGTTTGTTAGACACTATAAAAAATATATTTTGTGAGTTCAAACAGAAAGTCATTGCAAATGTTTCCGCATTAAATTTTTCCTTATTCATGGGTGTTCCTTTTAAAATCGCAAAAAAAATCTTTGGTTTAACACATCAATGCAACCATTGATGAAACTCTCTGTATTGTAGCAATTTTCTAGGATTGGATATTCATGCCATTATAATGGCAAGTTCTAAGTAATGTACTGAAAAACTAGTAGATTGTAGACCTGTGTAATGTATGTATGTACTGTTTTGGCTATATGAGCATCGTATTCAGTTTATTTGTCCGACTCATAACAAAGCAATAAAAACGGATGGATAAGATACATAGTTCCTTTGTCATCTCAAGAATGCCGCCCAGTTCTCAGGGCCGTTACCGATATCAACAGCAGCAAACAGGCCTAAATTGCCAGTATAAATAGCATCGTAAATCTTCTTTATTCTCAACCATATTCATTACAACCGTCTCTCTCTCTCTATCCCTGGCTCTCTCTATCTTTCTCCCTCTTTGTACCTTTGAAAAAACTGCGTGCTTGTCATCATTTATTTTGGCAAGCTTGTCAAAATATCTCATTCTCAGTGTCAGATACACACACACTGCTGAAAATCGAAAATGCTTTGGTGGAGGTTGGAGAAAATATTCCTTTTGTATTCCATGCTAGCAGTCAAAGGCATCAACAACAACTGTGCAATCATTACTGCCATTTCATCATATTCACTCATTGTTTACTGCTACACTTTCGTCCTAGTAGACTACATTTATCTAATGCAATCTAGGAACAAAGCATTATACAAAAATTATAACAATGGAAATCTACCATTATGTCGACCTTATAAAGTATAAATACAATACACAACACAACCGATAAATTGTTCTCTAACAACTTACATATCATGACCACATATCACGATCCAGTATCGGTGGAGAGAGAGGTGCGTGATCTAGTTAAGTTTAACAAGACGAAAAATGGATTACCCATATCACATCACCTCATGATGAATTCCCTTCAAACATCAAGACTTAAACTACCATGCGAACAGCACTACAAAATGGTTATCAATTCATTTATCTGTTTTGCAATATCGATCAGTTTGTTTTACATCTGAGCCTTTTACAAAAACTGAAAAACTTTGGATATGATCCATTAAACAATTCGAACAATATTTTATTTTGAATACTTAAGTATAATAATTGAGGGCGTAGTATAGTATAACTGCAATGAGCAAGACGAAGGACAAGCTTAGAAATACAATACTAAGGTATGATGAAGGCATCGTCATATTTTGGATTTGTAGGCCAGAATTCGTCATTAATGAAGAATGGGATGGTGATGTGATGACCATGACACCCCACAAGAGAAAAGTGTCAGAAAAAAATATCCTGAAAGATTTTTTTTCTGTGATTTAATGAGAGTCGACCATCAGTAGCTCAAGCTATTGATAAATGACTCGTGTTATTGTAAATGATATAGTTGAGCTGCTTTCTCTTCAAGTGATCATAATAATAATAACAATTGTACAAACTATACACAATATTAAACTTCCAATCCGATATTTTTGTGTTATTATTATAACTGTTCAGTCCTCTAATAATGCTGTGTACACATCTCGATTTTATTTTCTCCCTTCTCCTCACACCACCGTATTACCAACACCTTCCACCTGCCCAGTTTATTGCTTTTCGAAAATCACGAAAAATGCTCTCGACATCAAAACACTGAACATGCACGTGATGTTGTTTTTACTTGTCTTGTTAATGTTTTTAGATGTTTTGGTTTTTAGAAATGATTTCAGTGGACTGGAGGGAGATGAACAATGAATACCTGTGTAACTTAATGCCGATACGCACGCACACAACCAAAGTAACATTCTATGACACTCAATCTACCTCAACAATCGGTGAAGTGCCGATAAGCAGTTATGCTACGTTATATACGATACATGGTTGACTGATGGGCAGTTTCACAAATCGCAGTCTTCGCTTACAAAAAATAGCCCCCAAATAAACTTAAAGGTAAATGCATGGTTAACATACCGTTGTGGGCTAAACAATGAAACTTTTCAGTGATCACCTTGATTTTTATTAAACATTTGAAGGTCTTACACCAAAAACGTTGGGACATGCAAAGCAAATAATTTTTAATGCTGTCATGATGGCCAACGAAAATCCTAGATCTCTTTTCACTGGTATATACCCACATTACGGTTTATGAATTTTTCCCTTCTCGTTCTAAAAATCCTGATAAAAAATTAGTACATTGCCATTAGAATATAATGATGAAATGAGCAGTAATCCAGTAAAAACAATCCAAACAAGTGAAATATAAAATTGTGTGCAAAGTGATAAAAGTGGAAGCATAATTTTGATTTTTTGGGTAGACAAGGGCACTTGCTAACTGGTAGCATTATTATTAGAGAAACGTACTAATGCCATTAGTTTTTATTACATAAAAAAGCAAGCTGCACAATAATGCTAGTGTAGTCAGTCCACTAAATGTTATGGTAACGAAGAGGCTCTCCACTAGACCAGCCCATGGTACTTGTATGAAAGTTTTGTAGGATTAACAAAAGAAAATGTTCCTCTCTCTTTTTTCATGGAACATAAACTTCATCATCGCATTGGGTTCGCCTACTGCTCGTGTAGGTCGATCTTCGTAACAGCTTTTGTATTTCCCCCTTCCCGTCTTCTTTTCTTCCCTTTAAAATCCGCTAAATCTTATTTCGTTAGATTGAAATGACTGTATCACCTCTCAAATCTCTATATTTGGTTGTTAGCTTACTGGGTTTTTGGCATTAACTATTATATGCATTAAAATAATGAAATAAAATGTACGCAAGTACTTCAGCACAGAATATAAGTGATGAATTTATGTAGCATGTACAAACGTTTATGCGATTCTGCTATTTTACTGTTTACTATTCATCGATGTGTTCGTTGTGCGTATTTTAAACATGTGTAACAGTCTACAAGGTCAACGCAACGTTGAATGTTTTAACGAAAATACGAATAAGATACGCAATATGAACCTGTGTCTTAAAATATTCGTATATCCATCATCTGGCAATTAAGAGAGTCAAGGACTCGGTTGTATAAAAAACACTAAACATGGATAATAAAATGCGTACTTGGAAACCCCCTCTTCAAACGAAAAAGATGAATCTAAATAATGGTTTGGTTTTATATTTTTACATGCACAATGAGTTCATTTGTTTTAATGGAAGGCATAAAATATTTGGAAGGCCATTGAAAATTAAAATAATAATTGAGTGAATATCGTCAAATGGCTTCCTTTTTCCTTCTCGTACTAAAATAAGGCGACATTAATTTTTGAAATATTGTTTTTTTACAACTTTCATCAAAAAGAAGCGTATAAACGTAAGATTTTGACGGCAGCTTAATTCTTACAAGCACGGGTGGTCAGTCTATTATGTCATATTTTTATCTCATTCTCAATACTCATTTTCAATAATGACTGTATAAAAAGGATATAGATCATTGTTACAATTGTTCCCAAAATCTGAAGAGATGCTGCGCTCGTACGCTGAAATGTAAGCTTTGGCCCTAACACGCTGACATCATAAATCAATCAAAACTAATTGTGACATGAGCCACCTAGGCACCGTCACCACCGCAAGGGATACACAACCCCACAAATTTCGAAATGTAGGAGATCTAAAACACTCAAATCCTTGATAACGCTCATGAATCAAACAAATGCCGCAATGAAATACATGCCATCAGCCCAATAAGTGTGCCTTATTGTGTCAGCTGGACACATTACGTCTTCCAAGTTATCCTGGAGAAAACCACATGATGATAATCGCCTGACGTTTCTCATGCACAACATTTCTAAATGAAGTGTACGATCAGACAAATTTGAGTTAGCGTATCTTATTTTTTGGCGACCAAAATCAAAAAGGAGTATATAACGCGCTTACTGTGTATTGAAAAAAATGGTTTACTGCTTATTAAAAACAATAAAATTGTAGACCCAAATCTCTTTGAAAAAAGAAGTATAATGTTAATGCTACATTTAAATCAACAACCATGGATGAGCATTCAAATGACAAATAACCTGGCGACATAAAAATGTATACTTATATACTATACTCAAATGAACACAGAACATTTTTTACCATGAGAAAGTTTCTCAATGTATGCATCTGTGAGGTTTCTTCGATGCGGGGCCATTAGAGATATGAATCTTTTTAATGTTGTTTGATGGAGATACATTACTTTTGGAATAATAATAGATAATGCATCCTTTAAATTGAAATACACAGGCTGCTTGCATAGTTTGCTTAAATTAATGTTATTATGGAAAGTGTTACTACACTATATATCCACTGCTTAATGTTTTATTACCTACTACCATGCTGAATGATTTACAAAACATAATGCCGGAACAAGATTGATAAACATCACAAATATTAATGTGATATTTATTAGGGAACATGCAACACAACAAGAGATTTGAAAGTCTACATGTTTTATCGAATAATATAGATCTAAATGTTGTTATTAAAAAGGGCGGCATCTCTAGCAAGCAATTATATTTCATTACTATATTCTTGAATTATTCTAATTGGTGTAATTGTTTTTAAAAAAGTAATGTTCTATAAACGTTGGGTTGATGTGTGCTACTTACAAAGTTTCAACATTACACCATGTGTACTAGCGAGCATTTACGTTACAATGGTTTCTTCTTAAACCCAGTTTTATTTCAAAATATATAATTCAAAGTTTTGCAGTCATCTTTTTTGAAATGCATAAATTGCAGTGATGAAAAAGCGAAACGGCAGTGTGTCATCAAATCGGCACAGTTGAATTGATCCATGTCGGATATGGAAAAAGTCGTTGGGACTCGGAACATTGCTTTGCAAAATGCTATCAGTAAGAAAGGCTGCCATTTATTTTTTCAGCCGGTAGTGTGCGAATTCTTTATTTATTTTTATCAAAGTGATGCTAAGGCAATGCTGTTGAATATGCAAGTCCTACTGTCACAGACGAAAAATTATCAAAATGATAACTTATCACATGACTTCCAAACTTTGTGTCTATATTTTTCAAATTAAAAGTAATTCATTTCAGGAGAAATGGTAAAGAAGGTGCATGAGATTCTTGGCAAGATTTACACATGCTTATCCAACAGTTGATTTGTATTTGACACGTGCGTTTATATTTTGCAAGTGAGTACGGAACATTTATATTTTGTTTGTTTCTATGTAAATTAGTGGTACATACCATATTTACGTTAATAGTAGTAAATACGCATTACTTAATCTAGATCACTCATGAGATTTATTTACATTCCTATGTAACAACTAACAATGCAATGTAATTAGGCTGTGAACTTGAAACATTAAACTAAAAGAATTTATGAGTGAAGAGTGCGATTGCGGTCTTTTAAAATATCAGCACTTTTGTATGTATTGAAGACATACGACATATAGTATAAGTACAGTAGAAAAGATCGTTTGACTAACGTCTTCATCTCTGATTTTTACACTTGTCACTTGTCACTGTCTGGCAATCAGACATCTCTATTCATTGCATCATGCATTCGTTACTGCATTTTTATGTTTTTCAAAGATGTAATATGTAACTCACGAGAAATTGCGTATTTTTAAGTACAATACCACTATTTAAATACTACTATTCAAATTGTACAGTTAACGTACATTTACACATATTATGCAATTACGAGTTCATACTATACCGAATGGACTCAAGAAGTATTTTCATATAGTCTTCCATTTAAGTGTTAATTAATATTTAAAATGTTCTTTGATTGGACAGCAAGTAGGAAATGAGTAAATGAAACAAGTTAGTCAATTAACTTTTTTTTTTAAATGTACGTGATACTTGCAATATTTCGTGCGTATTAATTTCATGTCTGTGAATTCGTGTATGTGTATATTTTAAACACGTATACACATCATGCATAAACGTTTTCATACAAGAACAAGAACACATTACTCATCGTCAATCCTTCTCACTCGTTCACCAGCACTAAAAATAGAAAATCTCATCATGTGGTTGCTAAGAAAGCGGAAGCTTGCTTATTCTCTATTTTATGTATTCGGCCTTTAGCCCTAGTCAACCAGGAGCTGAGCAGAGAGCCCATCACAACACAATACCATACTATATTAGATTTACTCATGAATAACATGTTGTGCGTAAAAAGTGCGTGTGTGGGATGCCATAATCTTTCACAAGATCATTGTAATCATTCATAATTTTATCACCTCTCTTA
>JAQIWN010003197.1:0-13674 GCA_034699025.1 Entomobrya cf. arborea Gr-Col-00668
TGACTGGTTTCCAACATTTTTATTCAACAGATTCTACTATTTTACCGCGTAACTGGGCTTAGCGGTGCGTGGGAGGGACTTAAGGAGCTTTTCCAGCCCGATATCTCCGAATTATATTCCCTTGAAGTACACTCTCAATAATATTCATGCATGCAAATGAAAATTAGTAAGTGCCATTCAAACTATTTTTACACTACACCAATTCCCTTGCAGACATGGTGGACCTGCGCGGAACAAGTTTTTTATAGCACAGGGGCTGGTTATGGAGTACATTTGACTGCCGCAAGTCACAACTATTTTGATCGAAGATTAGTACAGTGAGAAGAGTTTTAATTTTTAATAATTATATACCTTACTTCAATGCTGATTCGTTAGATACCACCACTAAAGTTATAACGAATTTCAGTGATGCAATTGTTGTAGTGGTCGTGAACTCACTTACTAGTCTGATGTCCGCTTGTACCATTTTTATGTTTTTGGGACATGTAAAGGTAGCGCTTAACAAAGATCTTCTCGCATTTGTGAGGTCTGGGCCACAAATGGTTTTTGAAGTGATGGTGAGAAAATTAGCTAAATTGTTCAATGTTTTACTATCTATATATATATTTTAAGTTTTAAGTGGACTAATAAATTGAGTCACATGTTTTTTATTGCAGTCAGATATCTTGGGTGTCCTTCCCAAGGCGAACTTTTACGCGTTCTGTTTTTATATGTTTCTGTTCATGCTGGCTCTCACTTCTGTCGTAAGTAGTCTTACGTGTGTCTGTAAGAAAATTTTCAGTTTTAATTTAATGGAAAATCTATCAATTTTAAAACAATTATTGTAATTGTAGACTTTCTCACTTATCTGTGCTAAGATCGCATATGTTGAAGTGCTCCCAGTTTCGGTTAAATACAAGCCTGCAATTCGAATGTTGCTGGTAGCTGTAATTTACTGTATTAGTTTTATAGTTTCCAGCTTGAATCTCACCAGGGTACGAAATTTCAATTGTAATTTTAGTAACCTCGTTCCAAAAAAATTAGCAGTAGTCTGGCAAAGTAGCATTATGATTTTTCATTATATTTCATAGGGCGGTCTACACACTTACGATTTCATTAGTGTATTTGTTGGGCTATACTCGTTAGTTCTGTGTGCCTTTTTATTCCTGATTGGAATTGCATGGTTTTATGGTAAGACTAACGCTTTCTCTTATAACGTTGTAACATATAATAAAGGTCATTCATTGAAAAATGCCAGGTTTACGAGAATTGACTGAGGCCACTAAAGCGATGCGTATCAGATGTCCAGGAGTGTATTATCAGATTTGTTGGAAATTTATCAGTCCAGTTTGTGTTGCGGTACGTAAAGAGACAAAAGAACTTATCGTTGTCATTAAAAATGGATGGAAGTAAATTTTTCAAAAGTATTTTACTGTAATGTATTCCGTCATAATTGGCTCTGCAGGCTGTATTTTTTGGCATTGCCTTGAACCATGGAAGTCATACAATCGAGTTTGATGGCCGAGTAATTGAGCTAGGAATTGGACTGACCATTGTGGGATACATCATCGGTTTAGGACCTTTTCTAGCTGTTGTAGGGGGAGCATTTCATGCATTGTGGAAGGCTCCCGGAAAAAATTTCAAAGAGGTTAGCATCACCACGAATTAAAATGTGTGTGCGTTTTTAAATAAATATGAGAATGGCATTCTTTGATTCCATTTTGATAAGTTGGAGTTCTTTGCTTCTAGAAACTTCTGTTAACTATATCACCTAGTTCAGAGCATCCAACAATTCTTTCTACTGGAACAGGGGCACGAGCCAAGTGGTCTCATTACTTTTATATATACATGCCTACTGAGGGAACAAAGTGCAATATATGTTGTGCCCTTCATGGAAATTCTAAAGTAGCACCAGAAGAATCGGGCACTGCCAAAGTAGATGGTGATGATACAAATCCCACTGTTACATTTAAAGAGGAAAAGGACCCTGAACAAGGTCCATCTTCGAAACCTCCACAAGTAGTAGTGGTAGAAGTGGAATCAAAGCCGCCTCCACCGACTGAACAGAAACCTGAAGACCGCAAGAATTCTACTGAATCAAATAAGAAACGAGACTCCAAAGATTCTAATAATGATCCGAAAAACAAGGTTAGGAACAGTTTTTTTTCTCAATTTAAAGTTACAAAATGCCATTCATTTCTATGATTCATTCCATACTTTTTCACAGAAACCGGGATGCCCAGTTCAATAAAAGCAAGTGCGATGATGGTATTCTCTGGGAACGCACATACACAAACTTTGAAGAAGTGTAACTGAATAATTTGATGTAATTCAAAACTACATAATACCTTATTGTTTAATGTTTAAAAATGTCCTATTTTATTCTTATCAAATGTAAAAATAAACACGCATTTTGTATATAGATACCTGTAAACTGCAAAACGTAATTATATTTTTTTATTTTCTTCCTTCGTTTAATCCGTTTTCGTTATTAGCGCATTGCAGCACAGCATTTAACAGCAAACGCTGTTACTCTGTTAGGTTAAAAGATTTTATAGCTAACAAGGCCAAGAGACGTAGCCCAAATACCATCAATCATTGTAGTAGAAATGTAATGTGACGACATAAAATTTAAACACTGAACTTTAAAACAGACATTTACTTGTGTGAGTAAATACGGTAATTTTGTCTTCTTAAGGAGGCAAAACGATTATGACGTTCGTAGTAATAAAAATACGGCGAAACTGTTTTTTTTTCGCACATTACTTTGTTACAAAATTACGATCCCTCTGACCACATAAAATAAATTAATAGCAATATGAAAGCAAGTAAGATCGAGGAAGTGACATGTCATAAGAACTTTTACTATCGATAACATAACAGATTTGCAATAACCTTTAAACTATTTACTTGTATTGTACTATTATATAGCGTCACAGTCACATTATCAAATTCAAGTCAAAACGGAAATATTTATTTGGCATAAAATTCAGTTTATGATTGAGAATATGACGAATGAATGGGACAAAGTAAGACAAAATTATTACGACATAATTGATGTCATTATTCCATCATTTTTTCTTCCTTGGACGATTTTAAAGAACGTCACAGCAATTTTATAATATTCCCATATGGCGTATGGCTTTATCTATCACCGTTCATTCTAAAATGAACTCATACTCCATCTTTCATGCATTACAAAGTGTGCAATGACCATGTTCCAAAGTGTGACTCATAGATAAAATCTGAGTGAGTGCACATGGGATTGGGATTGCATTGTGGCCATTGTGGGTAACAAGCCAGACAAATAAAATGTTTGGTTTGAAGCATGGAAAGTAAATGTGGGATGGGCTATATGGCTTTTAATTATATGCACTCCTCCACCACCGCTGATCCCGGGATAAAAATTTCCTTTCACATCCAACCTAGCATCACCGCACCGCTATATTAACACATGGCTATGTTCAGTTGGAAAGGGGAGACAAACCGTAGTCAGACTGAATCTGTTTCTGTTGGATTGAGTGTTGAGTGTTGATGGTACTTTAGATAAAAATGATCATGAATGATACAATACACAATACCACTGAACTGAAATACCTATTTTTTGTACCAAGAGCAAGGGTGAAATTGCTTAAACTGGACTTGCTGGAGTCTAAAATAGAAAAATAACTTTCTGTACATGTTTTTACTGTATTACATGTTATGTTTATGATGCCCGTAGTTAAAACTGTACCTTTCCAGGACAAACTATTTACTTTTACATGTTTTACTTATTGTCTGAACGAATACTACTTCACCCTTCCCTTCCTGTTCAGGAGGAAGTGAAGTGTAGCTTTCTTTTCCATAAACAATGGAAAGTGTCAGTTTATTAATGTTCATAGTTCAGACAGCAGGCCAGGCAGTATTACTAGAGCATAGAAATAGCAGCGAATTTCCCAGTTGGTATTTTTTATCATAATCATGCGTACAACATAGTCGTCGTATTGTACTTCTTAATTCAACATAACACACTGACAATTTTCCGGCGTTTTGAAGGAAGCTGCACAGAAGTATTTTGAAAAGTTATCCTGCTTTTGGGAAATAATTCAGCTTTTTAAGGCCAAGTAAAGTAAGAAATGGGAAAATAGTACAAATTGAGATCTAGTGTTTTCTCATCATTTTAATTGGGAGCTAAATATTTAGTAGCTATAATTTAACAGACCAGACAGAGCTCTTTCATCAAAGCACAGTATCCAGTATAATATGCACTTGCATTAAAGCGTGTTATAAAACCTGTCTCTCAACCAAGAAGTGTTTGAAGTTTCTGTGAAGTAACGAAGTGTAAACAAAGAGATATAATTTTCCTTGATCAGATCACATTATCACATCACAAATTCTCATACTTCAATCTTTAAGAGCTTTGTGAAGTATTGACGACAACATAGGGGCAGAGTAGTGACAATAAGGAAGTATTTGTAATTGACATTTTAAGCACTCGTTTTATGTATGAAGTTCTTTAACTAACTAATTCACTTGAAACTGAGGCTTTATTGTTCCACCCCTGAATTTATGAAACGTGAATTGTTATAAAAGCTCTGTCGTTAAGCTGTTGACATCCACGAGGTAGAATCATGTCGCTTTCTGAGAAACCAGGAACTCGCTCCAGTGATGGAACGCTCAAGTCTGAGGTCGATGAGAAGGCGATAGCTGTCGCAGTTTCCAGTTCAGCTAAATCAGAGTTGATAGGGGGCGGTTCAAAGTTGACATCCATTCCAAAGCAAAGGCATGTAACTCAAGGCGAAGAAGACTTGCTTTCTACTTGAAAATAAATGCATTCAAATATCATTTTTCAGCTTATTGTAGCAAGTGAAATGACGAGTTGCATTATTATTTAACAGATTACAGGCTCTTAAGTGGAATGGATGGGGATACAAAGATTCGGGATTTGTTTTTCGGAACGGTTGTCTTGAGTTCACTGGGAATCGTTATCCGCTTGGGAGTTTAGTGTTACCACACTTTACAAATTGGGTGACACAACGGCTTGGAGGAGATTTTACAGCTAAAGCTGAACCAATTCCGGAGCCACCCTCAGATGCATATCCTAAACCAAATGTGCATAAAGATTTGCTGCAAGAGTTTGACATAATATCTGTATCGTACTCGTTGGAGGGAAGTGACCGATTGTTTAGAGCACATGGACATACCCTCCATGAAATTTTCCAGTTGCGAACGGGAAACTTCCCCAGAATCCCTGACGTTGTTGTATGGCCTGAAAAACATGAAGATGTGGTTACTATTGTGCAAGTTGCGACCAAATTTGGTGCTTGCATAATTCCTTTCGGTGGAGGGACCAGCGTTTCAGGAGCATTATGCTGCCCAGAAAATGAAAATAGAACTATAGTGTCGCTGGACACTTCACAAATGGTAAAAAAAAGTCCGAAGTAGGGCACTTTAAAAAAATTTATATTTTAATTTGAAATGTAATGTGATTTGTGCGTTGTTTTTTTAGAATCGAATACTGTGGGTGGATGAATCCAATCTTACTTGTTGTGCCGAAGGAGGTATAATTGGACAGGACTTTGAAGCGCAGTTGCGGTCTAAAGGTTTCACAGCAGGACATGAACCTGACTCTTACGAGTTTTCAAGCCTTGGAGGATGGGTTGCAACGAGGGCGTCTGGCATGAAGAAAAATACGTATGGAAACATTGAGGACCTTCTTGTCCACGTTCGAATGGTAACGCCGAAAGGCGTAATCGAGAAGCATTGTCAAGTTCCCAGGATTTCTGCTGGACCGGATATTCATCATTTTGTTTTGGGATCAGAAGGAACCCTGGGTGTTATCACCGAGGTAGTTTTGAAGATCAGACCAGTTCCTGCATGTAAAAAGTATGGGTCCGTCGTGTTCCCAGATTTCGCATCAGGTGTAGCTTGCCTTCGTGAAGTAGCAAAGCAGGTGGGTACTAAATTAAAAGATTTTGTTTACATTAAAAGTTTTACATAAATAAACATTACATACATGCATGTATGCAATTATTATACTTTCAGAGATGCCAGCCATCATCGATTCGTCTTATGGACAATGAACAGTTTAAGTTTGGACATTCCCTCAGAGCTCCAGAGGGATACTTGGGGGCCCTGAAAGGAAGCCTGAAATCATTTTATCTGACGAAGTTTAAAGGATTTGACCTTAATCAAATTTGTGTAGCAACTCTACTTTTTGAGGGGCGTAAAGAAGAGGTTGAAATGCAAGAACAAAGAATATACACGATAGCTGCTCAACAAGGAGGTTTGCCAGGTTTGTAAAGTATCTATATTTTGGACATGTCTTTAGTTTAAGAATTCATTAGTCTTATCTTCATCATTAAAACAATTTTAGCTGGTGATACCAATGGAGAAAGAGGATACATCTTGACCTTTGTAATAGCGTATATTCGGGTAAGTATATAAGTAAGCACTTAGTTGTGTCTGGGATGATCAACGATTCTTAATATTTTTTTGAATTTTTAACTATGACTTTTCTCTTACAGGACATTGCACTCGACTACTACATTGTTGCAGAGTCCTTTGAAACCTCAGTACCCTGGAGCCACACATATAATCTGTGTGAAAATGTTAAATTACGGGTAGCTAACGAATGCAAAGGTACTATATTCTGGATTAATTTTATTTATTTTTTCAAGGTAACCATTTTTTGTATTCATTCGTCCACTCTTTTTATTACAGAACGTGGCATCAGACACCATTTTATTACTTGTCGGGTGACACAAACCTATGACGTGGGATCATGCGTGTATTTCTACTTTGCTTTCAACTACCGTGGAATGTCAGATCCAGTGCACGTCTTCGAAGAAATCGAATCGATTGCCCGTGATGAAATTATAGCTAATCGTGGAAGCATATCCCATCATCACGGCGTTGGAAAAATTAGGAAGCGTTGGCTACCCAAGACAATTTCAGGCCCAAGCATTGGAACATTATTGAATATTAAGAAGTCTGTAGATCCGGAAAATGTTTTTGCAAGTTCAAATATTCTTGAAACACTTGGTTCCCCAGAACCCCAACATTCTTCTACAATAACCATGAAATCTAAGCTGTGATTTAAAAATGATAATGCAGCTGACTGTTACTCAGCTCTTATGTTGAACTATTCTTTCTTTTTAACTATTCATTCCCAAGCTTTAAATAAATACTTCATAGTATGCAGCTATATAACTGCAGCATAATTTTAACAGTAATCCTGAAATCTAATGTTGAACACTTCTTTCCTCCCGAGTTGAATAGATTTATTACTGCATTGTAAGTACTTGAAATTCAGAAGGAATGTTAAACAATAATATTTTCAAAAACTTGTATTATGTAACTTTATATTATATACTGTGAATGTGAATCCTATTTTGTTCAATGTTGCCACATTATTAAAAAAACCAATCGAGTCAAAAATGTCAGCTAACTAGCACCATATAAAAACTGTAACTAGTCCTGTTATGTTAACCAAACCTACTATAAGTAGACTTTTTAAAGAGTTTTTAGATTTTTATTTTGTACACCTTTTATAAAGGAGTCATTGTTTTAAGTTTACACCAAAAATAGAATGTACATAGTTAAACTGTACCGTGTTATCTTGTATTTTAGATTGACAACGTTATTTCTTACATAATTTTTGTTTTGGAAAGGCGCTTTGGCTTATGTGTGTGTACTTAACGGCAAGTTTATGCACGCCACGACGCTCACGCTCCATAACTGTATATCCTTTCTTCGTTCTCGTGTATGCTTGACCATTTACATGTTTCAGGTTAACGATAAGTATAATTGTGAATTTGTATTTGACATTTTTGTAACTGAATAAATTTGCAATTATGAAGTCCTGTATAAGAGTTGGTTGAAATGCATAATACATCTAAATTAAATCATAAGTATACACGGTTTTAAAAGCCTATTCAATCTCCAGCGAATGTTAATTTATCATAATCCAGATGCAGACTTTTCCCAGTTATAAAAGTTCAAATGTCGAGTGTCACGAGACTAAATTAATTTCTTATATCAAACTGGGGACTTAAATAAGGGAGGAAACTGCGAAGTCATATTAAGCAGTCATTGACAGCGGCACAAGATTCAGCGAATGAGACCCTGCAGTTATGACTATGCCTATGTGTATGTAAAACAAATAGTACGATTAATTGCTGGTCTCATACATACAATATAACCAATTAATCGATTAAAAAATTACGGGTTAATTTTTCTCATAGTTTACTCCTTGATGGGGTTAAAAGGCCAAAAATAGGCTACATTGTAACTTCAGATTTGACGACTCATTATAATGCAATGCATTTTATATTGACCGACAGTCTAGTCTCCACTTAACAGTAATTTGTGATTTGTAAATTTCATTTGCATTATTATACTATACTATTTAAACTAACAATTATTTTCTTTACCACGTACCTACTTATTAGTTGAATTAGAACTAAGAACAAAGATGTTTGTATTGCATTTTGAATTTTGCATGCATCCTCTGTAAACCCCTACACATTTTGCAGCACTTTAGACTAGTAGAAGTACTAATTCAGTACTAATGTACCGTCACACCATAAGACCATTACTAATGTATCTTTGCTTGTTGGTCTGTGTTTTATGTTTATTGCATTCATAATATTTGCATGAAATTGACATGATTAAATCTAAAAGATAATTCCCACGCAGAAAATGTTCGATTCATGGCTAAAAAATCTATTGTAACTGCGCAATAATTAAAATGGCAGATGCTTGGTGTAAAAAATATTTTTTGTGATCTATCATCACCTTTTTTAGCAACCTTTTTATCATATCTTTGAAACTCCGCCTGGTTTCTGGTATAAACTTCCGATTTTGCCGTTCTTTCCTTGCATACATTTTTAAGCTTTCATATTTTGTAGATCAAAAAACTGTCATTGTTGCGTTTACTGCGTTGGATATGGGTTGGGTTCTGGTTAAAATTATGAAGTGCAAATTTTGAAAATAATAACTTCCATATTTACCACTTCTTTTATACCTATTCACCTACGAAAAACTAGCATGAAGGTAGCGAAAGTTTGTATGTCTGTCCTGTCCTGTCTTAATTTTTACTTTTAAACATGAATAATTAATGTACCTACTTTTACGCGTACAAATCTAAATCTAAAGGATTTTAACCTATTTAAAAAGTCTTAGAAAAATATAATTAGAAATCAGGAAAATAATTACCCACCTGTTTAAAAAGGATCTAGTAAGCATTCCAGCTTGTACATTAATTATTGTTCTAATTTTACACTTCAACTGCAACAATGCAGTAGGGTAATCGGTGGTAAAAGCAACATCATTTTAAGTCTTACGCTGTACGCGATCTTGATAAGTGGCAGGCAAGCTTCATTTTTTCATGTGCGTTTCATATAACCCGTCCATCTTATACCAGTACCAGCAGTACCCACACTCCACCCGCACCCGGCTTTCATTCCAAAGAGTAGTTTAGCATCATATTTTTAACGATTCCTTTGTCACTATTCAATTCAGCTGCACATATACAGTTGCATAAAAAGTCATGTTTTACATTGCAGAGCAAAATAAATAAAAAAAAGTTGGAGAGGTACCTATTACTTTTTTTAAACTTCATTTGATTACTATGTTGCATGAGTTATAAAAATATATTCTGCTGCACGTTAAAAGTTACAATTTCAATTCACCAAAAGCAGCTTTTTCAAAGTTACTAACCTCAGTTTGGGTACACATTTCTATTTAGACAACATAACATACAGACAACTTACAAGCATGCATCTCTTTCGATATAGTTCTTTGTAAAAAGTTGAAAGTAAAAAACAACATTTAGAACTGTTTGCACTAAAACAGAAAACATATCAATTTGTATGCTTTACACATGAAGCTTTTTGAAAGATCGGGGATGATCGTTGTGTTTTGTTGTGGTTGTTGTATTGTATGTGTAGTGCATGTAAAGTTTACATTGAAGTAAGCAGTGAATGTTAAAGGATTACAGAAAGGAAGAGGGGGTTTCATCGAGTTCTTATACGAGTTTTTCAAGAACGATGTAAATATTCCAGGGGTGGTCCATCCGTAACAATGTTTGTAACTTGGTATCTCAACTTTCTTACCCACCACCATATATTTTCCTTGGTTAATTAAGGGACTTTAACTGGTAGGTTTTTCTATTTTTAGGATGACAAGGAATATAAATGTTGATTTGTGTGAGGGGCAAGAATCCTTTTGACGAACGTATTTAATGAGAACCCCTTTACGGCAATGTTCGTTTCGCCAAGGGCGGATAAATGGGCCAGGTGAGGCGGACTCCTCGTCAGTATAAATATGACAGCCGACATGAAAGGTTCTTGGTTTGCTTCGTTCTTCTTAAAAAATCCACTAAAAACTTCCCGAGACTTTGCTTTCCCCTTAAGCATATGTCAACGGAAGAATGAAAATTGGATTTCCGAAATAATTGAAAATCAATCTATTCAATGGAATTTTAATTTCCTTTATTATTCCAACGGACGTAATAGCTTAGTTGGGAGGAGGAGTGATTGTCCCTGTTATTGGGACGCTTTAGAATTCGGGGTGGAACCCGGCTAATGAAAAAGATTTTAAAAAATAGTTGCAAATTGAAAGCATCCTCATTACTGGAACACTTGGTAAACACTCATGCACTTTTTAATATGCAGTATCGCCAATTGTAGACTTTTTAATAGTAAATGTGTTCTAGGCAAGGCAAGAGCAAAAGGCTAATAAATTGAGATGTAATCGTTTAAAAAGTGGCAGCTGTTGAGCTTCTTTTCTGAGAAATATCTAAAAAGCATCTCCATTTTTGTGCAGAATACAAAGCTTAAAACATCCTTACTTGCCCCTACGCTCATAATATTACTGTTTCCATAAAATCAATAGTGCGTATCGGAATCGGACGGCACGGATAATAAAATCAGTCTGAAAAACATTAACTAAATTGTATTGAATTTTTTCTGTGCACACAGGTGACAGGGTGAATGGTGAGAACTAGTCTACACATTTGTCTCTCAATTATTGGAGCACAATGGTGCACGGGAACAAGAATCCAGAGTCATGATAGAAATTAGTACACTGCACTCTAGATAAATTGAAACGAATGGGAAAGGGGAAATTTGAAACTTTTCCTCGAAATTTTATCCTAGGACTATGGCTTCTAGGTAAGTTTTTTGAAATGATTGGGTCAAAGGTGATGAACAGTCATGATAATGGTGACTTGACTTTCAATTTGATTCTTTTTGAAGGTTGGACCGACTGTTTGTACTTTTGGAAACTGGATCTACTCCAGCAACTCGAAAAGCTGCGGCACAGCAATTAGGCCAGGTGCAAAGACTTCATCCCCATGAACTACCTCAACTTCTTTCTCGTGTTCAAAAATGCCTGAGATCGACATCATGGGAGACAAGAGTTGCAGCAGGGCAAGCTGTCGAAGCCATCGTGTCACAACTTCCTCAATGGAACCCATCCGGTGTCGACGTAAAATTAGAGAAGGGGACCTCCGTAATAGTGAAGGCTGAACCCGATAACCCAAATGCGGTTACGGATAAAGTGCCAGTAAATACTGATGTTGTGCAACTGGCCAGAAAATGCAGACTGACCTTTGAGACATTTAATGTGGAAAGACTGCTGAGCAAAGATGCCCAGTTTCTTATGGCATCTGAAGCAAGAGTTTTCGACAATGTAGATCAGTTGCAAGTTGGAACTGGGGATGATGCGGCGAGACAAAGGAATCTCATAAACCAGCGTCTGGGGCTGGATATAGCAGAGAAAATGGGAATAGACACGTCGGAAATAGTTTCCAACGAAGACTTGATAATTGATGATGGCTTGTGTTCAAATAGCAGTGAGGATCAAAGTCAAACTAGTATACCAACGTCTCAAAGTAGTGCAGGGGTCACTGGAAGTGGATCACAGCCACCTCCGGTGAAGCGATCCGATTCAGGAATGTGGGAATCAGGATCCGAGGAACCCATGAGCTCTAGAGAACTGAACCTGGCAAAACGACGAGCGCGTAAACAAAAAAGTAGGGAAGCTGGTGGAAATGATAGTCAAACTGGTGATGGTAGTATGAGCCCTTGTGCTACTAATGGAAATAAAAAGTTGAAGAGAGAAGACTCGATTAGCTTTGAAGTAAACGGTGAAAGTGGTACTGCTTTTAGTGTTAATGAAGATGTTTGGCCACTATCAGTTTGGGTGGATGTATTGATCAATGACTTGTTCAGCCCTTGTTGGGAGGTAAGACATGGAGCAGCGACTGCTTTAAGAGAGGTCATTCGCTTGCAAGGCAGAGGAGGAGGAAGGGCAGCTACACTTAGCTCAGCTGAGGTGAGTAGTATATTTCAAGTCCTTCTACCAAGAATCCATAAGTTATGCTGGTCGAAGACTTTTTAAACTCACGAATTATTTGAAATTACATTTTACAGATGGAACAAGCCCATCAAGAATGGTTAGAGGACTTAGCTTTAAGACTGGTTTCTGTTTTAGCACTTGATCGTTTTGGGGATTTCATTTCGGATCAAGTTGTAGCTCCTGTAAGGGAAACATGCTCTCAGTGTTTGGGCACAGTTTTGTCTTTAATGACCGATGCGTCAGTTACTTCATTGCTCAATATTCTAATAAGACTTTTGAAAGAGAAGTCATGGGAGGTCCGTCATGGATCTTTACTCGCACTGAAGTATTTATTTGCAGTTAGAAGTGTAAGTATATAAACTTTTCCCTTTTCCAATTTGAAGATTTCGACAGTGAAATTTTCTATCTCGTCTTCATCATGTAATAAAATTGTTTTTTTTTTCGCAGGACATGGTGTCAACCTTACTACCACTGGCATTTCCATCTATATTTAAATGTTTATCGGATCGAAACGATGACGTTACTGCTGTGGCTGCTTCCTCATTGATTCCGGTGTCTGAAAAGCTTGTGCAACATCTTACCAGTGAAGCACCAGCAGTGGTTAATGTTTTATGGGACTCTCTTGCAGACTTGGACGATCTTTCATCTGCATGTAATTCGATAATGGGATTATTGGCAACTTTATTAGCCTATCCGGCTGCACGCAACAACTTGAGGTACAGAAAAATAGAAAAAAATATGTAGTTTGCTGATTTCGTTTAATTGTAATCTTCGACTTTCCACTAATCTTATTTGGTGTATCAATTTATGTGTTTTAGAGAGCTAGACGTTCTAATTCCAAGACTTTGGCCGTTTCTGCATCACACATCTTCTTCAGTTAGAAAATCCGCTTTGCTAACCTTACAAAAATTGTCGGAATTGGACCCTAGTGTTGCTCCAATGAACGTGACTCCTCTGCAGACTACATTGAGACATGCATACCAGCGAGCTCTGGTCGAAAATTATGGAGAAGTATTGGAGTTGATTCCAAGAGTTTGGTCAGATTTATTAAAGTCCAGTAAATTGGATTCTTTATTATTGGCAGCATGTCCAATGTTTGGGCAGTGGTTAAGCCTTGCCATGCATCCCGCAAGAGCTCCAATAGACCCGAAAGTACTGGTCCCAAAGAATTCAGTAAGTAGACTTAAATAATCTTAATATAGAACTTTGTTGACTGGATAATACGTGGAGGGGTAGATATGAAAGGGCAAATTCAATCTTTCGACAACCATATAAGGACGCGTGAACAGTTTTGCCTACATGTTTTACTAATATATTGTAGAGCAACATCTCTAGTATTAGTTTAAACCA
>JAQIWN010003198.1:0-13673 GCA_034699025.1 Entomobrya cf. arborea Gr-Col-00668
GGCCCGGCCCGTTTTACGGGCCCGGGCACGGGCGGGTACGGGTACCCGCAAAAAGCGGGACCCGTTCTACACCTCTACTGCATAGTACGTACATGGCATTGTCTAGAGATGACTAGGACTAGAATGGCCTATAAAAATTCAAATGCATAATGCATGCAATAATATGCAATGTTTTAATATGGGACCGTTTTTTTATGCTTTCCAATGTTGCAAAAAGGATACATCTCATTAACATTACATGATGACCACTGTTTTCGCAATAGACGCCTGATTCTAAACATACATTTTTTCAAGCTACTTATTCTAATCATGCTGATCACTATACAAAATATTACAAGCCATTGTTGTACTTGACCAGTAAATAGGCTTGAAAGAATTGAATTTTTTGCACTGCACTCACTCAGCACTGGGCTCTATCTATACATCAGCAGAGAAGAGTCAAGTACAACTACCACCAGTAAAGTAGGTAATTTGACTGTTTGAGTAGCAAGAGGAGAACTTGTTCTAACTTTTGAAGGTTCTATGATTCTGACTGTGGACTGTGTGTGGAAGAAACGAGGTAACAAGCCAAACTAGCTCACACATGTGTATCATCATTCCCCATTCCATCTACTTGCCATTAAGATGAACAAGAATATTATGAGATTTCAAACCAAAATATCTGCCTTCTCTGTAATACTTCAAGTTTTACTTCATCTTTCAGTGATATATTCAGATTCACAAGATGTTATACAATGAATTCATAGAGATGCACATTGAGAGCATATCATAGAAAAATGTATTTACATTATCAGCACAAAAAATATGTACATATGCATTGCATTTTAGATAGAAAACAAATGAAACATCTTTCGTTTTGTGAACACACGTAAGTCCAATCCAATCCTAGTCAAAGTCCAACACTTTTCTTATTGGCATGGCTATGTAGTCAGCATGCTTTTGGTTTGGAACACACACCATACAACTCTCACACAGGACAAGACTTGCAATCTTATTATTTCATTTTAACTAGAAGCACTTACGTTTGCAAATACAATGTGAAATTTCCGTGATGATCACTAATCAAGTCTCATTATCGTGCTCACATAACTTTGGGTTACATCGGAAAACACGATTTGGTGAGTAAGCTTACTCATTTTATACTGTAATTTCCATCATTAGGTATACACACACAGGCTGTAAATCTTGAACATAAAATTTAATTATTTATGTTAAATAATTTTACCAGAGACTCTTCACGAAGTATAGCTATAAATTCATCATGAAATTGTGCAAAAAATAATTGTAGCAAAATGAAGCGCAGTGCAGTGTGTGCTTTTGTCTTGTTTAAATACAATGCAATGCCATGCCAATGGTCTGCCTGCGCCATAAATTTTAAGGCAGATAGCGACATAAATTACTCGTCAGCATTGCCAGTAGCCAGTGATACTGGTACACTGCAAAAACAAAAGACGATTTTGTGTTTAGATATATGCTCAGCAATCAGTAGTCAGGCATGGAATGTCTGGTTTGTGCTGTTTTTCATGTTTATATGCGGTTCCCTATCTGCACAAGGATAACATCATTGCGGCCACATTAAAGAAATAAGCTTGTTAAAAACACAATTTCTTTTCGGAAGGTGGAAGGATGATGGGAACAGAAGGAATTCTGGCAAAACCTTTTTTACATTCGTTTCGTTGGTGTTATGTGGAATGATTTTTTTGCATAATAATAACATATGCCAGAATGGAAAATATAGCTCTTCGAATAATAATAGCTGAAAGTGAATAATATGTAGATTTTTGAACAGATCTCATTTTCATATGATTAATCTGACGCACCACTGCACTGGGCTTTTCCGAAGCGTTCCAGATAAAGTAATGTGAAAAGTAAAGTAAAATTTTACTTTGTATACTGAATAGAATAGAGAGATATGTAGAACATTAAACGAATTAGACCGACTGAATTGCATGTAAGACAAGGATGAGCTATCTGAGAGAGTTTTAGAACACGTAGTCTTAAAGCGCTGAATATTTATGGAGGAAAATGACTGAATACTACAGGAAGTGATATTTTAGGGAATAAGTTGTACGTGGAATTATAGTGTCTGCGGTCGAACATTAGTCGAGCATTATTCTGATTGAGCGATTTGTTTTACTTGGTATATCTTGGTGGGTGGATTTGTTGGAAAAAATATTACTTCTCTCGTCTGATAAAATTTGTAATGTTTATTAAAGGGATTTTTTTAGAATGATACACTGTGAGAAATAGTAATATCTATAGGCTGAATTGAATTAATACCTAATCGGAATCAATTTCCATTTATTAATCTACACGATACGTGGAAAATTAACAGAGTGAGTGCTCTACTTGCATAGTAAGTTATCGTATGTTAACAAAGTGCTTTTTCTGTCTATACAAGTTTCAGTTCGAATACTAATGGGGAAATAAATCTGTTGGGTTTCTGCTACTGTGTACTGGTTAGGTCATTTGGAAACGAGTTATCAGTCGATTTATCCTAAATAACGAAAAGATCATAAAAATAGAGTTTTGTGAAGCGATTCGATCTTTTAAAAATATGGAATTACGGAAACCGATAGACTATTTATACTACATTAGTTGCATAACGTTTGATAAGAGTGTATAAAGTTGATGAACTAATTTCAATGCATCAAATGCAGTTGCAATATAAGTCAAAAGTGTTTTTATGTATACTTTTCCAGATCTCCGTTGTAAAACATCAATCATCTCATCTTCAAGTAAGCACAGCCAATGGACCGCTGAAACTGTCACAACGAAAGGGCAATAGTGTTTACCATGATTGGTTTGGTAATTGAGCTCGCACCAGTATGCACTTTTCTACACAACGTCAGTGGTTGAAGAAGTGAAGTTATGTTTCCCATCCCATGTACAGAAGTTTATGTAATTAACTAGTGTTTAATAATGCTTCATACATACCATGCATGACGAAGAACAAAGAAGGTTTGGAAAAATTAAGGAAGAAGAATGTATGTTCGGGTTAATACGCTCTCGGTGATTAGAGCTGGGAGGAAATTTTCCCGATTACCAACTCTTGTCGGTGCCATCATCGCATTTCTCGTCTTCCTATTTGTTGTTGCATTAATTTCACCTGAATCCGGAACTGGTGGGGGGAGTTACTATGAGCGCCTTAGTAAGATAACATACTGCAATTACAAATGTAACCATGTATGCGGTTGAAGAGCTAAATATGCTAATAATTTGTACGTATTTTTGTATATTATAGGCGAGCTTTCTACATGGACTGTGAACCAGTCAGTGATTTTAACAGATTACTTGGATCTTTCTAATCCAAGTACATTTCTTTTGCAACCGAATCAACACTTACAGAGTTATAATGCCAATAGACCTGCTAATATCACGTCGCCGTTTTGCGGACCTGCCGTCCAGATTTTAATAATGGTTACCTCAGCACCCAAGAATACACGTCAACGAAATGCTATTCGAGATACTTGGGGATCGAGAAATTATATATGGCCAAAAAGTGTGCGAGTTGCGTTTGTTTTAGGCCGAACAGCTAACGAAACAATACAAGTAAGTTCACAGTGTGAAGTTTAATTGCTTAAAGATTTAGATTAGTTAATTCAAACTGACTTCCAATGGGAATGATTTTTCAAGTGTGTAAATATAAAATACTTAACTTATAAATATGTTTGAAAACAGAACTTGGTCCTTAAAGAGGCCGAAGAATTCGATGATATCATTCAAGAAGACTTCCTAGACTCCTACCACAATTTAACTTTGAAGTCTATGGCAATGCTTAAATGGGTTAATTTAACGTGTAGTGCGAATAATGACATCTCTTCATCGCCTGTTTGGGTTCTCAAAACGGACGATGATATGTTTATAAATGTAGACCGATTGCTTAAAGTGGCGCATGATATGTCAAATTCGAAAATGATTGGTCGACTGACTTGTGGAGCAGCCCCCATTAAGGACCACACATCGAAACTGTACATGCCAAAGTACCTGTATCCTGCCTCAGTGTATCCCGGCTATTTGTCCGGAACTGCGTATTTATTACGTGGGGATCTGGTGCCAACTCTGCTGGAAAACTCTCTAACGATACCACTAATACATTTGGAAGATATTTACGTGACAGCCATTCTTGCCAGACAAAGCCATTATTTTCCCGATGATTCGCCGTTCTTCACGTATGACCACTTGGATCCTAAGGATCCATGCGCATTTAGAGTTATGGTAAGCTGATTTATAATATACTCACATTTCTTACCCAATCACAAATTTTGTCATTAAATTGCAAAAATTCCACTTTGATAGGTTACATCGCATCAAATGACTCCAGACGACATGAAGTTAATCTGGTCAAATTTAACAAAGCGATTGCCCGTTCCATGTTCACCGAGAAAGAAAAATCGAGTGCGTAGAATTCCTAAAATGACGAAAAGGTATAGAAAATTGTGCTTGTTTCCCACTGGCAGGTAGTTGGTAGGTGCATGTCAGTTAGACGAGCACAAATGCAAGAGTGAGAATTTGCTACTTAGTAGTCATTCATATTCGTAAAATTAAATGTTTAAATAAGGATGGATTGGATTACTTAAATTAGTTAGTCATGACTATAGTCAGTTAGAATGTACACTGTAGTCCTTCCAAAATTACTAAGCTCAAAAGACTAATGAATAGCCAACGAAATAAATTAGAAATGATTTGAAACTGATCATAATTAGTAAGTATTGCAAAAAATTATATCAATTTGTATAAATATCTAAAACATATTCTTTGAAATTCGACTTCCTTGTACTGAATTCCAAGTAAGTTTTGTTGCGAAGTATTTTAGTAAAGATTGAACTAACAAAATTACACTAAACTTTAGACATGAAAGTGAGTATTTTAAGATGACTCTTAGATGAACAGATAATTAAATACAGTACAATCTGGAGCCTATACTTTGAAACACTGATGAGAAGGAAAGAAGTAAAAAGTAAAACGTTTCAGTTTTAATGAGTCCAGTTTTTTCGAACAGTAGGTATTAAAAAGTAAATTATCCTGTAAAAACAGCATCATAAAACCTTAGGACATATGTATTTGCATTAAAGCAAAGTTAATGTGCACTGATATCATGAATCTAGTCGATGAAAAAGTATATTTACTTACTGATATAGATTATTATTTTAATGGTAACAGACAGTAAGAAAGTTGTAGGACTTATCGCATTTATAAATGACTCATGTACATAAAAGGATGGAGAATGGCAAAATGCATTTGTTGACTTGTTATAATAATAACATACATACATAAAATATATAGTTAGTACCGTAAATGTACCTGGTGAAGAAAGGTTTGTAGAAATGACATCTAGAAAGTGCACCGCATGAGGAATTAAAAATTATGCATAAAATTATATGTAAATCTATCTTTTAAAGCCATATCAGTAACAGTAACCCAGTAAAACATAATTGCTTTAAATTTATCGAAACTGAAAAATTTTAGCATTAGTAATCAAGTGAGGAAGATGAAAATGTTTGTAATTTGAAATAATTTGAAAAACGATACCGGTGGTGGTAAAAGCTATTCAAATTGTTAATATATCAGACAATAATATGAACTACACTGTTTATTCCTTGAGCGTTACTATTTTAGAGTCTATTTTTAAGTACCAAGTGCTTAAGTGAGAAAGAGAAGTGTAATTTGTTTTTTGGATTTTGTATGCGTAATATGTAAAATACAGTAACAGCAACTTTCAATCATAGCGATGCAAGAACAGAAAAAGCATTTACAAACAACCATTCTAGGCCTTCATAATTAACTGTAACTATTAATTGTACTGTAATTTAAAAACAATCACCGAACTTGAAATATAAGAGGTCGGCAAATTATGATCACATAAAAGTTGATCTTTCACTGGGATCCTTTATGAAAAGATCACAATCGCAATGGTGAATGGCAACACAAATGATAAAACGTATGTACTGTATAATTTTGGAAGCTATAATACGTTAGTAAAAAATTTGTTTCGCTGAGTGAATAAGTATTGTAATATCAGAACTTTGCACGGAAGCAAGAAAGTGAGTTTATCTTTTGTTAAAACGAAAACTTTTAAAATAGCATTAAATCTAAAATGGCAGCAAGAAGTGGTTAAGAAAAGCGAGGACACGTAAATTTGTTTATCTTTTTATTCAAATGTGATTTCTTTTATTGTAGACCATTTTCTTGTAATTTTGAATCCTAGAATTTAAAAAATACAGTTTTTATTATGCTACCGTCCAGATGTGAGAATAAAATGCATATTAAATTAATGCCTGATTCAATGAAACAGTCAGAAAATTATAAAAATGCAGATTAGTTGCACAGTATCATTAAATTTTGGATCAGGAAAATTTCACTAAAGATACATATTTAGATTTTTGTTGATGCGATGATTTAGAAATACTAACGAAATGTAACATCAAAAGCTTGTACAAAAATTTAAGAAGTCCAACTTAAAGGCGGTCTGCGTCTGAGATCGTATATATATTTGTGGAAGGAGCTAGTACTTTTTGCATCATTATACTAGCTTTGTAAACGTTTCAATAGCAACGTATACATGGTGGTGGCCTTAACGCATAATACTTATGACTATGACAGGTGTAAATTTTTTGTATCTCAATAGCTATCGAAAGATGTGTCAATTTAATATTTGAATTTGGAAAACCAAGAGGAGCTAGAGTACACAAAAATTTCGAAAAACCAATATTTTTATTAGTTGTTGCTGTTGGTTATAGTTATACTTAATGTTAATTAATTAAATCTTACTGCCTTACAAAAAAGCTACAGATATTTAGATCGTGGCTCGTGTAATTTTAGTGGATTGTATAACTTGCCTAGTCTTGCGAAAAGTCTTCGTCAACCTTTTTGATCTGTTGATAATGTTTTGTTGATATGTTCCCGAATTCCTGTAATAGTGTTAATATGTATAAATACCTATTAAAGCAGTGCATATTGCACCATTATGTAATACCTTATCATTATCATTACCTTATGATAACTACATGTTTTCTTGTATTACGAAGATATTAACCTGGTAACCAAATGAGATTATTAGATAGTTGCCTACTTTATTTATGCTTTGTACTTCTTATCGTTCTTATTCCAAAACTTGTATTTATAAAAAAAATGTGTGAAAAATAAAAGTCTAAACACATGAAAGACTCGTAAATAATTGTTCTCTCAAATTTGTCTTTTACATATCACATATACATCAATCATTGTTTCGTTTGTAAGTACATCTTTATTGACTTCAGAATTTTCACAAATAAAAACAATTTGACTAATTTTAGTTATTTACAGTACACGTAAGAGCTACGTATTTTTTATTGACAAAAAATCATAGACGAACGCAATCAAACTACCCATGGGTAATGGGCAATAAAATATGTTAAAATACTATCCATATGTGTATGTGTAAGGTGAACAGTTTTCGGTTGTATTGAACTGTTAGACCGATGACGACTGAGGCTATTTTTAACTGTGACAGTTTTCTTTCTTTTAAAATGATACAGAGATTTTTGTAGCCTAAAAATAAATACATGTAGCTTTGTAGCAGGTCCTTCTACAAACGAAGCATTCGACTCAAATTTTAGACAATAATTTGCTGGAAGAATTATTTTTAAATTACACATGATATTATTATTTGACATAACACATCGTTGGTCGAAATACCCTTGAATTGTTTACTTTAACTCAAAGAAGTTATTTATTGACGTAAAGTTTTAATTTGATTTTGGTTTAGCCTTGCTTGCTCAATAATTAATTTACAATTATTTTGCTTATTTTTTATCTTCAATTTTTATTGATAATATTCACTATTTAATTTGATATTTTCTATTAAATTTACACGAATATACTATATACATATAATATAATTAGCTATTTATTATTTATTTTAGAAACTATTATAATAAAAAATATAATCGTTTAAAAGTTTAATTGCAATTTGTAATACTGTTGACTCGACTTTCATCACACTTCTTCTGGTAAATTTTAGGTAAGTATAAATGCAAAGACAAATGATGTTGCAGAAGGTATGGTAGCATTTCAATCAAACATGAGGAGCATAGAAATAGCAACCCACCGCCCCATTTCCATGGAACCATTTAATCCATGTTGCGAAACTAGCCAAATACATATACGTGGTTTCTCACAAGATATTGCTAAATTAGCCAACTAAAAGATATTTCATAACGTTCCATTTAGTCTTCTTCTCTATTTTCTACGAGTATAACTTATAGAAAAACAATACAGGTGGTTAATATGCATTACAGTTACCCTATTTTATACGAAAAAAGTTAAACATAAATAAATATACTAGTTGCAGATATAGTTGTATTCTAATACTTTGTAAGTTACTTGGAAACTGGTCTCTAAACAAAGTCACACTTGTCAAATATTTTTGGTACTGAATGGAATAAAATGAGTTGTTGTACGTATTATCTCGTAATGCCCCAATTGACAAATCTTGATAGTGATAACCAACTAGAAAAAATGGTTGTAGTGCAGGTAAAGAGAATGTAAATGGCTGGCATTGGAGCTACTGAAAGACCAGAATTCTTTCCCAGTATTCTACCAGACCCAGCTCCAGGCTTTGGAGATTTTGAAGGTTTCAAATTTCCATGAACCTTGTACTGTGGATGATGAGGATTGGAACCATTCTTCAGTGGAATGATAGATTTGGGTTTTTCATACATACGAATTGGTGGGTTGGAGACAGGTGGAATGTAATTACCACATTTGGGGAATCCTTCGGGAGGTGTAAGCATATCGGATAAATTGCCAACCTGTATGATAAAAACATACCATGCCATAAATATATTTCTTTCCAAATTTTGAAGCAATGCAGGCCTACGCAATGACGAATTATATCATACCTGAAAAATTAGTCCCATGCCAACTTCGACGTGGTAAGTAATATGACAGTGAAAGAACCAGAAGCCTGGATTATCAGCACGAAATCTGACAATTGTGTAGCCGCCATCAGGTACAGTCACTGTGTCTTTTATTGGAGCATTAATTCGCCTCCTGGGAATGCGTCCCTGTTGGATTTGTATGAAAATCAGTTATCAAGTAAGAGGCATTCTGACAGTTTTATGACGTTTGGTTTTCTAATAAAATTACCAGTAAATCTAATTGTTTAATTTTGTGAGGTTCTGTGGTTGCATTGAGTCTTTCCATGCCAACAATTCTAAACGCATGTCCATGCAAATGGAATGGATGATTAGCATCAAAGGTGTATCCTCTGCGAAAAAGAAAGACAGAGATTTTAGAAAAACGATCATCAATACAGCATTTCATTGAATGTCAAGAAAAACTTTGAATGATTTTGATTTACCTGTCAACAAGCACTAGTTCTACAATAGAATTTAATTCAACTGTAAGCATGTGTGTGCACTCGCAATATTCTGCGGTGCAGTTCATTTTTATAGAGCTGGCATTGCAAATATGAGCTTCCTCAATTGTTTCGGGTTGGGTTAAAAATGGCGATACGGGCATTACATGAGATATAAAATTAAGCTGTGGGGTGAAAAGCTTGTATCCTTTTCTCACTGTAATTTACAAATAATATATTCATTTGTTGCATTATTCATTTAATTTTGCGATTGGCATTAATCGCTTATAAGCTAATTACTTAGAGCCATTTCATCAATTTAGGCTGAATCAATTCACGTCTTTCTATTATCTAAATAGATTATTACCAGTATTGGATTTCAATTACCTGTTCGGATGGGTACGTGTGGACCGTGAAAACGAATATTATCCACAGGATTAAAGTCGTACGAAATGTAAAATTGATGATCGGCAATTTCTTGAGTGATTATTTCAGGGTCATCATCTTCTACACTGGAAAGTTCAGCAGCAGTCATGTACTTGCCTTCTATTCCCGGTGCCACATTGAGTGGATTCAATTGCTACAACATCAAAGTTAATTTTTATCTCAAGGTGCTCTAAAGACATCTATGAATATGCATCATGTGAACTCCGCAAATGTCAGAATTTTAAACTTCCATCAAAACACTTTCATTACCAATTTATCTGATGGCGCTGCTGCATCGAACCAGCTTCTAATTGAATGCTTAGGCGCTGTTCCTAACGGAATATCTTTATAATTTAAAATAGCAACTTGATATGCGCTAGTAAATCTGTCATCACAATCCATCAAGCCTCGGAATTTAATCCAATATGACCCAACAGCCTGGTTTGCTTTGAGGACAACATCCCAACGCTCACCGGCATAAATAACTGCAAATATTTCACATATTTTAAAATTATAATTTAATATATTACCCTGGAAAATTGTCATAGCAACTCAACAAGATCAGCTCTGACATACCAAGTGAGGCAACATCTACTGGATCCACTTTGAATCCGTCAGCACTAATCACTGTCATGGTATGATTTTCAATCGACATTTCTAACGGACAGTTGAGGACTCCATTGCTGATTAAACGAAGTCTATAGGAATGTCCTTGCTTCACTCGAACTTCATGTAATGGAACAAATGGTTTCCCTTTTGTTTGAAGTGTCTGCATAACAAATATAATGATTCTTCTTGAGTGCAAAGTAATATATGTTAACTTTAACTTATTACTAACGACATCATCATGAGCTACATTAAAATTTCCTTCCAACAAGCATCTAATTGAAATTTTTACTCGCTGCGCAGAATATTTGTCCAAATTACCTCGTTGTCTGTAAAATCAACAAAAAAGTCTGGTGGAAGACCCTTTCCATTGATTAAAATACCGCGTGGCTTATTATCACCGTCAGCATGATGATGATTAAGAAAATTTGAAAGAGAGAGATCTGCAAGCCAATCCCAAATGATGATTTCGTGTTCTGGCAAGTCATGGTTGTAAATCACCATTTTCGTATCCTTCGGTTCACGGACAACGAGGGAGCCAAAAATTCCGTCTCCTCTTTGAAAACCCGCATGACTATGCCAGTAATATGTCCCGGCATTAGGAACATCAAACTCATACCTTTCCATGAGAAAAACAAATACTTTCAAATAATTTGAAATGCACTAAACAAAAATATTGTCTGTAGTCAGTGTGATGATAATGACACAAGTGTCTGGATTTTGTCAATTTATTATTTTTAATTTTCTACTAATAATTGTAAAGGATGACATTGACAGGTAATAATTTATAATTGAAGATGTTTATTGATATTACTATACCTGAAAGTACTACCAGGAGGAATGGGACATTGTGTTAGACCAGGAACCCCTGGAAAAAATGAAGAAAAATGGCATTTACATCTTTGTTCTTCTAACTCAAGTCGTTATAGAATATTTGGTGATCTGTGTCTGGGGCATACTAATCTCAAGATAATAATATAATGACGCAATTTTCACTTTCACATTATGTTTGCTACTGATTAACTGAGGTTATTTCAAATTAATGATTAACAACGGTCACGATAGCTAAAGTAATTATGTTTTCTGTACGTTCATACAATAATGCAACAAAAGACAAAAATGCCTACTGCCAAAAGTCGATATCTTATGTTAAAATGTTAAACAAATCATACATAATGCATCCTTGAGTTAATGTACGAAATAATATACACGGATTTTCTTTGTTCATTTGTGTCAAAAGTTTTTCTTGTTCATCTTCAAGTAAAACTAAAATACTGGAAAGTAAACCACGAAATATGCATGAAGATTCCCCGTGTGGAAATGTACATATTTTGGATTTCCCATTATTTTCAGTAGCAAAAAAATTGACGAATATATATTTTATAGGTGACAGGTACCTAGATACCGGATACCTAGAGTTCTTGCATTACGATATTTTTTGTCGCTCAGATATTGTTGACAATGCATGTAAAACATAAGAAGTCATCTCATCATGAATAAGCGCGTTAATAACTTTTTGTATTTTTTTACTCATAAAGTTTATAACAAGAAGATGAAGAGAGTAAATTAAAATCAAGTGTGTAGCAGAACGAGTAGATCAGGCATATCTTTGGTATTTGGATACTTACCATCCATCCATGGAGTGGTCTTCATGTGAATTCCATGCCAGTGAATAGCAGTTCCTTCTCCGAAAAGGCCATTTTTTACGTCAACGACGATGGTGTCACCTTTGCAAACCTTGAATAGTGGTCAAAAAATATTTTTTTATTAACATTATTTATCTACTGGTAACATCTTGATTGTCATGGAACAGAAGGCGTTTAGCATTAGGCAAGTATATTTTAGTCATGACGAATTCGTACAAATCGAGATGGCACGGGAAAAAGACGAGAGAAAATGATGATGACATTATGCTCACAACAAAATCTTCACTCAGATACAACAACGTATGACGTATCTAATATTTTTGAATATGGAGAGTAAAGTTAAATGATCTCTCTGGTCATTAGTGTTCAGTTTAGTTATTTCAAGATATGCTATCGTTACTCCACAAGTATAAAAGATAATCCGATTTGGGAATTGTAATTTGTAACTCGTGCATTGGAGTTCAAATATATACCAACCAACAATTTTTTAAATCCTTGAACAAAATGCATTCATATGACACACGTGTATTGTGGATAGGCCAAAGTTAACTATTTACTGGAAAAAGATAGATTCATATGAATCGCTGCAAATGTGAAATGAGCACGATATCCATGCATGAAAATATAATTATATCGACATAAAATCTGTTTAAATTAATCCCGAGAAAAAATTAAGAAAATATCAACCCTAGTAAAATTATTGTTAAAATGACATTCTGAGATTTAGTGAGTGCAGTTGGTGGAAGGGAACATCAACTGCAGTACGATTTCAAGTATCTTGCTCTCAGATTAGAGTATTTATGATTAATTTTAATGTGATTACAAACCGAGAATCTAGGCTCCAGGAAAGTGTTTTGCTAGAAATTACAGTATAGTTAATAATGAGGCTAATAACGTATGGCACATCATTACATTGAAGATCATAACATGCATAACAAGAAAGTTAAGATGTATTCCTTTCGAAAGATCTTTCCTCGTGTGACCAAAAACTTGTTTTCAGAGGTAGACACGGTTCTTTTCTAAGAATGAATAGAGCGATCAACTTTTGCTAATGCAACATCTAATGACTTTCTTGGGTTGTCTGCTTACGTCAACAAAGCTATGGCTTTTTCTAAACATACTGAATACCGACCGTTTCTTTTCTTAGAAAATGCACCATGTCATGAAAAAATGTAAAATCCGGAAAACACAATGGGGCTTTTACGGAAAACGATTGTTGTTTACTAACTATCTAAGATATCCTTTTAAAATGTACTACAATAAGAATTAAAAATTGGTTATTCGAGTTACTCCTTAAAGCAAATGTTGAATGTCATAAAAATTAGGGATTTCCATTTTCGACAATTTTAAATTCAAAGCTTATTTTCTATTGTATTCACACGTTTTAATTTTCTACAACTGAATGAATGAACTGTTTCACCGAATCCTGATCAATGTAATGTTTATAATTTTAAGGTACAATGGGCTTGGTGAAGTGATACAACTATGCAATCCAATATATTTTGGTTTTTACAAGCTATTTACAATTGCACCCATACAATAATAACTAACGAGGAATGATCTTCAACCTATAATCTTAAATCGGCTTGATACTTTAGCCATTACTTGACACTTATAAAAGATAAATATAGACCAAACCGATTTACTCCATGGCC
>JAQIWN010003199.1:0-13673 GCA_034699025.1 Entomobrya cf. arborea Gr-Col-00668
AAAGTCGTCATCATTATCTTCTTTTGCTTCATTTCAGCTACGTCGTTATGATCGCTTTTACAGCGGGTTTATTATGATATATAACGGGCTGGTTTTTGAAGTGCTTTTATGTTATAAAAACTATATTCATACAATACATTATTTTGAATTTTTATCTCTTTTTCTACGCCAGGTGAGTCACAAAGATGCAAGTATGCTTTGAGTAGCTCCTCTGATGAATCCAAAGAATATGCTAATGCCTCTATGTCAGAAGTTAGCGTAGGGAAAATTGAGAAATATGAAGTTCATAAACAAAAAACGGGAACATTTTAAAACTATAATACTTATTTAATAGTCTTGGTATTCTGTAAAATTATGACTTCCCATTTTTGTTTAATTTTTTTCAGTCGTATCAAAAGGATCTTTATAGGGTTAAGTTGAAAACAGTTACTGATTACAACATTGTTTACCAAAGATTTTTTTGCCAAATAGATGTTTACAGTTGTAATTGTATTATTTGTAAAATGCATCATAGGTACAAATGACGAAACTGCACAGGCTACTCTTTGAGAGTTAATACATTTGCAAGAAACTATTCTGCTAAAAGTTTCTATTAATTAAATGTGATGGGGACGACGATAAGTAGCATGCTTATTGATAAAACGAAATAGCAGCATAACCATAGTATCATGAATGTTAAATTATTTTTGTTATAGCATGATTATACTAAGAAGTATATTCAAACATTTCCAGAACTACTCCGCGCTTCGTACAAAAAGAGCGTACTAAAGTTTCATGCATTTTTTTCGCAACCTGTTGCCTGTCTTCCTGCTCTGTCTTTCTGGCATGTACTATAGGTACGTACAAATGGCAATAGAAGGCAGCGTTCCCTTTTCCCTTTGGCATTGTAAATATTTTAAATAAGAGGTGTGCCTTTTTTAAAAGTAGTTCAACTTACCCATCATCCCTTTACTACGACCGCTACTACTTTGTTGTCCCTTGGGATCCAAATTATTCATTGATCGAAGCTTTTGATTGGGATGTGCTGATACTGCCGTTGTTCCATGTGCTGCTGATACTGTATTAATACCACTTCCATGATGATATTGTTCACTTGTTCCAGCAGAAGAGACTCTTGATGATAACGGTGCTCCATTACTACTTGCGTATATTCCAGAAGTTTGATGATGCTTGTCTCTAGGAATCACCCGACAGTTGGCCCCAATCCCAGATGCTACTCCGTACTCAACTCCACTACTTCCACTTGGACTACTTACTGGGCTTGCCACACGTCTTAGTGATGACGAGGATTCGCTACTTCTTAAATTGCTGACAAGATGGCCGTGTCTATGAAATACAGAAATAGTAAAAAAAATTACTTCACGTACATAATACTGTACATATGCATGTACGTAGTAAACTTTAAAAACGCTAAGATTCATTGATTTTTTTCCTCGAATTTTAGTTTATAACTTTATATGTAAGTTGCAATACGAAGGCCATTTCAGTTTTTATGACGGAAAAAATATGAGACTTACTTATGAACCCCCTTTCCTGAAATAATACGTGACGGATCAACAAACCCCACTGGGAGAGTTGCTGATCGATTTTGGTGGTGGTGATGAGAATGATGAGAAATCACGGGGGAATGTGGAGAAAGATTAGAAACTTTGGCAAAGCTTGTACTATTATTACTCGCGGTCGTTTGACTGGCAAGATCTGAAGTATCAGCGGCAGCTGACCTTCGACCACTACTACGTGTGCCAACTACGCGATATATTATACTACTTTGTTGGTTCTGGGGTGAGGAGTACTCTACTTTCTTTCCAGAGGGACTGCTGCCTGGTTTCGATAAGCTGTTGAGTATCTTGTTGCAACTACCACCAGTGCCGGGGTTAGTTTCCTCAAGGCTTGCGATACCGCCACCACGGCCAGTACGCTATTGTAAGACAAAAGCAAATCCCAACGCCCAACAGAGAAGTAGCACACACAAACAAACAAACAACAAGGAAACCGGTTAATTAGTTAAAATACATTACCATTAACACCAACATGTAATCGGATTTGATATCAGTTTAGTTTGAGTAAATCAAGTTAATAAATAAATACAAAAGTATAAAAAAGAATACAGTTGATTTCATTAGTCACAAAATAAGTTACCTGAAGGCTTGCGTAGGGGCTAGACACTTCAGAATTGACCGAGGAACTAGTCAAATCTGTGGGAATTTCATTTAGATCTGAAATCCCACTGGATATTGAACTGGAGTCGTCAAAACTGTTAATACAATTGGGGAATATGGTGTACATGTTAACTATTAATTGGATATTTACACTTTTAAATATTACATTTGTTCCAAATATTCAAACATACATACATACTTACATACTACAACACAACAAAAGCAAAACAGCAAACATATTTATGAAAAATATGAATACAATTCTACACAACAAAGTTAATTTAATTTTTTAAGCAATTAAAGCGATGAAGCCAAGCAGTTTTTTTGCAAATCATTGTGTAGATACTATTTACTACTTGAGAATATGAAGATAATACTCGTATTTTTTAACTTAACTGAGGCCATAACAGTTTTTTTCTCACTGCATTTTCTCTGCTTACTTTCCATAATATACTATCCTTCCAAGGATTTTTTTAAACCATGTTTTAAACATCAACAAAACAATTGTTTGTGATTGGGTAAATCGCTATTGAAAGTCGTACAGTACTTTCTTTTTCTTTCTTTTTTATCTGTGATCACCGCCGTGTGCCATCATTTTAGAAAAATAAAATAAAAACCATTTTCCCATTCATCCTTGCCGCGCGTCATTCTTCCTCAAAAATAAGTAGATATTGTGAGGGTTTCTTTTTTTCTCTTTCCTTCTCTCCTTTAATACATTCCATTAGCGTAAGTATTTTAGCTCTTAATAGTATTCTCTTTCAGTTGAGAAAAAAAGGAACTAGAGGAAACCAAAAAGAAAATATTACATGCTCACACAAAAGCTTTTATTTTTTTCTTATTCTTTAGTCCATTCTTGTTCTGTCTGAACTGAAGAAAAACTAGAAACCTGGCAAGTTCTCCCCCAACTTTTACTTCAAGCCAAGCCAGCAAACGTATGCATCTAGCTCCCTTTTTGCTGGCTAAACAAGAGACAGACGTCATTCCTTTCTCCTCTCTCTTTCCTTCTGCTGATCTTTCTCCCTCATCCACTGCCATACTTTCTTATCGTCTTTTGCATTATAATAGTTGTTGCCGCAGTAGCGGCAGATATAATTTAAGTTGGTTTTAGTTTGGTGACGACGACGATCATAGAGAAAGATTGTTCATCGCACCATACATACGCAGCAGTGGTGGTGGTGGAACACGCACCCTCCTTGATCTGATCCGAATGTTAGTATGTGTGTGTTTCTCTTAGACAGACAGAGAGAGAGAATTTAAGTATAAAAATATTTTCCCCCCTGCTAACGTGGCAGTAAGCAGCCAGCCAACTTCTTACAAGAAAAAATCAAAATCTTGTTGGATTCAGCCAAGTGCATCCAATATTTTTAACAATGGAAGGAGTTGGTGGTACAAGCAGGAGGAGAAATGAAGAAACGTGCCTAAGTTGAATTGGGAATCGAAAACGATATCACCACCACCACCTCCTCCGAGTTTAGTGTCTCTGGAGGAGGGAAACAGAAGATTGTAATCAGATCAGCATATGAGGAGAACAGAAAGAGAAATTATTTAATAATATATATTTTATTGTGGCTTGTAAAATGGGATTGGTTTTTTTTGGAATTGAGTTGGAACATGCAGAAGGTATATTGTATGGGGACAATACTAACTCTGAGTTAAGAATATGTACTAGTTTATAAACCATTCGGAAAATATTGACGGTTGTCTTGATACGTTATTTGTTGGATCGGTTCTGTTTTGATTGCAAAATAAACTTTTTTTCTTGGAAAACTACGTGATTCATTCTAAACGGAAATCAATAAGAGCGCCTTAGTCCAGTATGATGATTCTGTTGTCTGACTTGTCCATCTATCAGCCAGTCAAGCCAACCAAGCTGTGTGACATGTGAAATATAGCATCTACTTAGAAAAGTAGCCCCACAACCCCCAATAACCAAGCTATACTTTATTAGATTCATCGGTAGAAACGTAATGTTGTCAGTTTGCCGGATTTAATTAAATTCCTAAAAGGATTTTCCAATTTGAATGGATGACTATAACAAAAGCTAGCGACAAAACGCTTCCAGCCACTCAATTTCCACATCATTTACTTTTCACTGAAGAATCTTCCTACGCGTTTTTTGGTTGCTTGCCTGTTGTCGTCTGTGTCTCGCTTTGCACAATCAACAACCACACGAATGGACGTAGGACGACCATAGACAAGACAACAATCAGACCAACATTATTCACTCACCACTTCAGTTACTCAAGGACAACACTGTCAACCCAATCATAAACGCATCGCTTCATCTACAAATTTACCTCGACATTCATCTTATTATAAATATTATTTTTTTCGCAAAAAAAAATTGTTTTCCGTTACATTTTTCAAAGAACATTTAGTGATTACCACTAGAAAAACGACGAATTATCTATCTATCATATAAAACGAACTTGAAAAGATGAAAGGTGTGAAATGTGGAAAAACGCGCTCTGTTAATTTATAATTCAGTTATTACCATGGATTAGAGGTGAATCAATTTACCTCAAAACTTTGAGGTAAAAAGATGTCATAGAAGAAACGAAAGATCCAGAACCTTTTTTCGATTAATATAAAACAGAAGCTGCAAATAGTAGCAGCATTGTCGACACACCATCGCTCATGCATTCCGTTCCGACCATCATCAACAAACTTGGCCATTTTATGCAACTCGTCGTGAAAGCACTAAAACAGAAGAGGAGTGCAAAGATGTGAAGTACTTTTTCAATTTACTGCTTTCTCTTTGACTACACCATAAATTGTGGATTCATCACTAACGTTTCACCACACATCACCTTTTCTTTCTGCTCTTTTTCAACATAATCGTCGTCAGCAAAAATCCTTAACCATCATCATCCCTACCACCTACATCAAACCACAGACAGACCGACTAACAAATGCATGCCATCAGTATCACCTTCTTTTCCCCACACAACCATTATGCACACAAAGCTTCTTTTTTTCTTTGCAATTTATTCTCCTTTCTCCATCATATCACCATCATCATCATCAAACCCATTATCATCCTCTTCTATCCAGCCAGCCATCACCCAGTTTCATCTTTTTCCATTCACCACTCAGCTATTTAAATGAAGCAGCTTTTACGCATTCTCTCGCAAAGCTTTCGATTTTATTTTGTTTTTGGCTTGGCGTAACAAAATAGTAATGAAAATGATGAGTACGAAGAGAGTTTATGACGATAATGATGAAAGTGATCACAAATGGGATGAAATGAATTTTCAGATTACAGATACAACAGCAGAAAATACACTCCGTTGTTTCGGTTGTTGTGTTTGTAGTTCAGCTTGCATGGATTCTGTATTATCAACACTCCACTGAACAAACCCACTTTATTGCCAATAATCAGAGAAAAGCCTCATAAAACAAAAGCAAATGGCCTGTTTTTAGATAAAATATTTTGCAGATAATATCCAGGAAAATCAAATAAGCAGCTGTATCAGTAGTAAAAGGAGAAATTTGCGGATTTTCTGCATGAACGCAAAAGAAAATGTTCATTTCCTACTGAAATTTTCCAATATATTGAAATTGCACAATGAACTTTATTGTACAACCGTTTTATCGATAACCATACATTTAAACGAGTGCTACCAGTGCAGTTAGTCAGTGATGAATACTAGAGGGAAATGGTGATTCTCATTGCAGTTTAGTATTGCGGCTTAATACGTTAATGACACGCGACAAGATCCAAGTTGAAAATAAACAGGTAAGTTTTGAATCAAGTACTAGTCAATTTCCCTAGAGAAATTTTCTAGCAAATAGAAAGAAAAGTGTGGACATACCTACCTACCTACCTACTGATAGTGTGTGCTACCGCTTTTCTTTACAATATTGCAAAACAACCTAATCAATTATTTCGTAGCCAAATACTATCTAAACTCTCATTGAAAATTTATAAACATGAAAGAGTTTTGTATTTATCTAATATGGTTTGATACATATACACCGTATCACCAAATAACAAAGCAACAGCCGACAACCAACTTATTTTTGGAAGTGTCCTCTTGGAAAGGAAGTAATTTAAAAAATGATGGCGGAGGCGACAGTATTTATGTATGTGCTTGTGCTTTCTTTATACGCTTCTCCTTCACACTCTCATTCTTTATCTATTTTTCCCACCTAAAAAGCAGTACTAGGATACCAACGCGTAGATTTCGTTAAGATGACAGTTATCAGAAGACGAGGATGTTTTTTCTTGCTATTCGCAGAAGACGCTGAGCTGATGTCTAGTAATCTTCAAGTAATTTCACAGCCAGCGGCACATATACACATGATGATAATGACATGACTTGTAATGCCACTATACCACCGGCACCACAGAGGAATACTCAAGAGAAACTTTCATCCGCCTTTCTTCCTTGTTTCCATACTTTCAAGGCACAGTTCTACTGACAACTAACCAGATGAACTGACAACAAGTCAGAACGAAAAGAGAAGATGTCAAGATGCAGATTAAATGACAAATAATAATGTATTATGCATTAAGTAAACTAACAAACTTTGTATGTGTTTGCCTAACATCTACATATTTAAACGCATGCATTTTGAATACTCTGTTTGTTCAACCATATAAAATATCACAGATTTTCTCAATTTTTCCCTGAAAAAGCACGTAGTCGTGATCTTGATAGAAGAATTATTAGAATATGCAGGCCCATTAATTTTAAGAGAACAAAACAGAGACGCTACATGTATAAAACCCGACACCATGATATAATTGTGCTGGTACCGGCTGTTATTTCTTGCAATATATTTTGTGACGTCTTTTCCAAAAATACAACCATCTCAACAACTTGTTTCTTAGTATATTTCTCCTCAGCATCAATAGTTATTTTTTTGCCGTATCCTGTGGAAAATTAATGGCCAAAAGTACAAAAGCATTACAGTTTTGTGATAGTTTGAACAAGTTATCTATTTTTATACTATTATAGCTAATGGGACAGATAATTTAATACAACACATTTTGCCATCTGTACTTCTTTGTACTGTGAAAGTACATACCATGTGTAAAAAACCAGTGAAAGTATTTTGACGAACAAAAAAATTAAAATTATCCACAGAATTAGACACATCGCTACGTTTAGACCGACAGACAAGCATAACCATTCGACTAAAAATCTCAACGCTGTTTACTCAGCACGGGAAAAATTACGTGGTCCCAAGTTACTTTGTCATTCATCCTATTACTCACGCCGAAAATAAAAAGTGGAGCACGGGCGGGCAGGCATACTTGTTTTATGTGTTATGTATAAGTGATCAAATTTACATGCATACATGTAAGTTTGTGCCTTTTTATTTTCACATTTATTACTAAACACGTCGCAATCGCAATTCGTTGTGCTAATCCAGAAGTGGTGAAAGCCGTGTTGTTTTTTCTCTTTTTTTTGTGAGCACGTTATGTTTATGTGTGTGTTTGTTTGTAGCAAAATAATAAATAGACATATTGCATTTCCCATATCATCATGTCATCAAGTGTAAACAGACCGTAAAGCATACACAAAACAACAAGCAAGCTCAAAAATGTGACACAGTAAACATTCGCCAAATTCCTTTTTTTTTGTCTCCAGGAAAAAGAAAACAGCACAGCTCTCTTATTTCTGACAAAAGTCTGGAGCCTGTGTGTCACTTCCACCTTTGTGCTACTCTTTCACTTTGTACTACTGCGCTTCTGGGCTACTTCACTGATCCGATGACATCTTTTTTCCGTGCATTCAGCTTCTGAAAAGGATTTTTTTTAAATTGCTCGTTGTTTCCTGCTGTCGACTTAAGCACTAGAGAAGAGAGACTTCCTATTATATTCTATATCGGCCTATACTCCTAGTTTTCTTTCCGTAAATTAAAAGCCATGCATGCACGTATATCCTTTTTCAAGGTGACACAGATCTCAAGATTTAAGCATCATCTAAAGTCAAGTCAAGTCACCTGACATGCAATCAAATCATCATTCCCACAACAATACAGCTTAAAAGCAGAATGATGAAAAGCTATTACGGAAAATGGTGTCAGTGTCAACAAAATAATGGTCTGAACTGAATACATAATAATGATACCATTGGATCCTATGGTACGTAAGATTTGCAATAAGACAAAACACAGAAAAAGACGATATTCCAATTCACCATTACTTGATAAAAATGATAATTGCTGAAGGCCGGAAAATAAGAGTTATATAAATGCTATTTTTTTGGTAGGACTTTTGATGACAATGGCATTATTACAGCTTCACACGCAGGAGAAAAAGACATTAAATGTCACTATCAACATCATCCTAACCTAAAAGTTTGCTACGTGAGTGAATGGACATTGTGAGTGCGATATTATCATTTGTCAAGTGTATTTATTATTATAATTGGCAGTGGTGGTGGTGTGTTGATGGTGCCACTTGAGTAAGTTGCTGTTGCTGTTTGCTGTGCTACTGTCATTTCCAATTATTTGCAGTGTCCTTGAAAATACATCACAACGATAAGCAATTGTGGAAGTGGGGCTTCATATTTAGCTGCTAGTGGCGTGTGTTGTGCAAGTGAGCCAAGAAAATTTGTCAGCTTTCTTTTCTGGCTTTTTTTTGCAGAAAAACTGGGTGAAAAGCTTACCTACTTCCAATAATATGGATGGTTATGATGATGATGCGGAGGTGGAGAAGAAGATGAGGAATGAAGGTGACGATGATGACCAGTAGCGGCTATAGTAGCAGCTCTTCTTACCAACAAATTACTACGCTCTGGTTGATGATAGAGCGACTGCTGCTGTTGTAAGTGGCGTGGAGATGATGTCGATGAAGCTGCTTCTATCGTCACGGATTGACGATTAGCCGAATGTGGAGAGCTACTACCACTACTGTGGTTTCTACCAACTCCACCATTTTTCGTTTTTGGCAGTGTAAACAAGCCTGTTTGTTGGTACATTTTTTTGTGATTGATGATGATCTATTAGAAGCTTTCTACAAAAGTGTCGATGATAATATTTTTTCCTGTGGTTATTGCATCCACTGGAATCGTTACCATTATTATCATCTATATAGTATTTCTGAACCCTTTTATTACAATGTTTCCTGAGCTTGAAGACTTAAATCTTTCCTGAACAAGATTATGGAAATCCATTTGTTTTCATTCCGTTTTATTTTTGCACAAAGCCAACAACAGAAGATCCTTTGAAATTAATGGACTATTTCTTCAAAGTAATGTGTGCCATGAGGCTATAACACAACGAATTCATGTTAGCATGCACAATGTTAGCATTCTTGCAGAGAGTGCAACTTTATAGAAAGGAAAACAGCCTCCGGGGTGTTTTTGTCAGGAACACACGCGAAATTAAACGTATTCTTATGATATGGCATGCACATACAAAAACATTCATAAAAAGAATCTACCCATAACAGCATACTCGCACATTTATTTTATTATAACAACGCAACGCTACAATAAATTTTACAACATGAAGACTAAACTTTCTTTATGTCTTACCAAAAATCAGAGAAACGATAGACAATGTGAATATTTTTCTTGTGAAACCCGCAACTGTCACTTTTCAGAAAAAACAACTCAATTCACTATCAGCTCACATGTCGGTAAAAATCCGAACTATTAAAAATGTAATCAATTTTCACTGCTACCGTGAGTTGCTGCCACTTTTTTACACGTTCACTTGTCACTGTCACGTTCTCATTTTCTATCTAATGATAATATAATGATGATGACGTGACGATTAAGTAAACTTGCCCGATGTTGGGGTATTGTCGGTCAAGAAGAAGAAAAAGAGAAAAAAATCAATAATGTAATAAGTAATTACCGTTTTGTAACATTTGTTAGTGTTATATGGTTACACTATAAAATGTTATGTACTTTCCCTTACTCTTTTGTATTAATTACCACATATTTCCATAGTTTTTTCACTACTTTTGTCAACAGCAGCTCAGCGGCAAACTAGCACAATGAACCAGCAGCAGCATTAGAAAAAGCAAAAGAGAGGAAGAATAAAAACAAAGGTTTTTTTATAGTCTGTGTTTTCGAGGCTGCTCTGGAGGCTCCTGTTGTTCTCTCCTTTTTCTGTGATAATGCTAATGGCAAGCTGTATTATTATTTATGGTATAAGGTATGGTCTTTGTGTAAAATGTATGGTATATAAATGGATGTGTGGAGACGGAACTGTGAACTGAGCTGAAGACGAGCGTGACTCAACACTCCAATCCACACAAAAGACATGCATGGAAGCAGCAAGGCAGCAACTGGGAAACAAGACTACACGACAACTGAACAGAACAGAAAACCAACCACCGTTTTCTCTCTTCCAGAGTTCCTTTTCCAGAGTGAGCAAACAACTGACTGACTCCCACTATCCTACAGACCTTGCTTCTATATACTCAACTGCTCAACAAGCTCATAGTTAAAAGTTGACTATCTTGACGAGGAGGAGGAAGAATAAGAAGAGTGGAAAAAACAGGGAAAAGGGAAAGTTGCTTTGGATAATATGTGTGTGGACTGGAGTAAAGTGTCTCTGTAGCAGCGGCACAAGGAGCAGTGCTATTTTCAAGTATTATTATTAGTATTGCATATGATGATGGCAAGTTCAAACTCTCCAGCAAGGAGTAAGTAGCAGCTGGAATAATACGGCTTTTCATGGCTGCTGCTCTTCTTGTTTTTGTTGGTCTTCTTCCTTTGAGAGAGAGAGAGAGAGAGAGTGCGTTTTTGTTGTTCTGCTACAACAGCAGCAGAACACGCTTTCCCTACTTCTTTTTTTAAAAAAGCAGAGTAAGTAAAGTTGTAATAAAAATAACAACAGTCTTTTGGCGTATGTGTATCTTAAATGATCATGATCATTCCTGAAATTATTTAAGAAGCAGTCACAAATTCTAAACTTTATAGTTTTTTGTATAAAGCTTACTTTCTATTATCTCGCATGTGTGTGTCGTGTGCTTTTTTTGTGTAGTATGCATACTTATTATGAAAATAGGGATCAATGTGAATACTGCTCTCCATCTCTTACAGTGCAGTGTATCATGTATTGTACGTATAGCTTTCATGAGTTTTGTGACTGCACTTTTCTTACTTGATTTCACTTTTATGTTTTCTATTCCACATACACAACATATATAACACGCTATCACCCTCTTTTTTCCCGAAAGAAAAAATAGCCAGATAAAAAATATATGTACGGGCAAACTAAAGTGGTGGCGGTGGAAAATAGGAGGGTTGAAAAGCTCACTCTCAGAACATTTGACTGCGTACACTGAACAGGCAGTGCAGTGGGGAGAACACTGCTACTTGTTCCACCACCACCACCAAAACTGCTTTGTTCTCTCATGTCTCTGCACTGTTTCTCTCTTCTTTTGGTATTTCCAATGTACCGTCCTTCCCTCTCTGCTTCTTTTTGCATTGCCTTATTTTCATGATGATCTTGAGAATGATAATCATACCATGAAATGGAGGAAACAACCGAGAAAAACAGAGAGAACGTTGTATATTTATGACAGCTTTACACAAAATGAGTGGAGGGTGCAATATTACAAACTCTCGTTCGTTTCTTAGGCGATCGATTCATTTTTGGGGGTACAGTTTCCCTCCCACTGCCTCTCAATTTCTTCTTTTTTTATTCTTTAGCCTCTTCAGCTTCTTCTGCCCTTCCCGTAAAAACTTTCATATTATTCATCGTCATCAACATAATAATATAATAAGTTTATAAGAGTAAGTGAGACCAAGGAGCAGTAGAAACATTTCAGTTTTTGTGCAGTCAAGCCAAAACGCATTGCGATAAGGTAAAGTACTAGGGAATTCCATACAATACGATATACTATTATGTGTATCCATCTAATACATCACATTAAACATTTTTTGGTCAAAGTAGTAGCATAAGCCTGTGCATTTTGTTGTGCTGTTGCTTTACTGATATTCTAATTTCCTTAGAGCATGCCATCCTCTAATTATTCACTCAGCGTAAAGTTTATTATTGTTGCTTTCATCCAGAAAAACACAATCTGTGCGTGATCATCATCAAGATGATCGAGGTGCTTTCACTTTCTTTGGAAGAAATGGTGCATCATCTTTCCTTGCATATTGTCTTAATCGTAATAATAATAACTATAGTAATAATTCTATTTGCTCCATAGCCATAGCCTGCTGCTACCAGGGCACCAACATCATATTAGAGCAGCACCAGTTGGCACAAAGCAGCTCAGCACTCACTGGGAGCTTTGTAATAACTTTGTGTACATTGGATTTTCTTAAATGACCATTTCTTTGGATAACTAAAATGAATGAGAGTTATAAAACGCATTTTTGGATTGTTATTTTTTGCGATTAGTCGTGCCATAATACATTTTACAATCCAACCAGCCACCACACTTACCGTTTTATTTTATTTTAATATATTTATGCGCATAATATACTTACTCATGTATAACAATTGTTGTAAAATATTATATCAGGAAGTGAAACTGGCGGCCACCGTGTGCTAGTAGGCTTATTTTTATTCATGATTATCATCATGCTGATGACTAACAACAAAAAAAGAAATGTATGCATGTACGTGGTTTCCTTTAACAAACCCGGCAAGAACAACCAACTACCACCACCACCACCAACCGTGTTGACTAACCCGTTCCATGGACAAAACACGAGCATCCATTTCTGTATTCAAAGTTGAAAGCAAGCAAGGATTTTGAATGCATTTGTGCGTACCTCTCTAGTTTTCCCTGAACTTGTCTGGACTCAAAAACAAGAGGGGAGCATTTCAATAATACTGGGTGCCATGGCATGTCAGCCAGGTTTAAATATATGATAGTGACTATCACAGCAGTATATTAGCATTAAACATGACCATAGCTTTTGTGTGGCTAACTAAAAGAGTTAAATGGAAGGCAGGAGTGAAAAGGAAATGAGGGGGATTTTAGAGTGGCTGGACTTTTTTTTGCAAAAAAATACGTACACACGACATTAACGTACAAATTTTTAATATATATATATATATATATACATAGGTTGTGATATATGAAATGTCATGTGTATATAAAATGTGAAATGCATCTACTTCACATGTGTGATGTCATGGCAGAGGAACACTTATAGTAGAGGTAGTACCGCACCAGTCTGCTGGCAATGGCACCGTGGCAATGGCCCTGGCAATATATTATTTTGCAATGTTCAACTTTCATTTCCTCCTATTTCTCTCGCACCGACCGGCTGCTGCCCTCCTCCTACCTCACTACTCGCACACACACAAATACACACACACAATCCATTACTATTATATTGCTTCGCCTCAGCTTCAATTTCAATTGAAATTCATTGAGCAGAGAAAATGGCATGAATTATCGCTGGAGAAACACGGAACCTAAAAGCTACAGCTCCACAAGCAGCACAAGTCAGGACAAGTCAACTTTGAGTCGAGCTGAGCTGGGAAAAGGGATTTTCCAGAAATAAAAAAAACCGTTGCTGACAGGTCACTAGAGACAACAACAGTAGTACAACCTCAAGGGTTAAACCCATAAAA
>JAQIWN010003200.1:0-13671 GCA_034699025.1 Entomobrya cf. arborea Gr-Col-00668
GTACAGCAATCAAAATAGCAAATATATTCAAGCACACACACTACTTATGGAGAAAATATGAGAAAGTTTAGTTTTTGAATGACGTTCTTTGCTTCAAAGTAGACTAAATATACACTTACGAACGTATATATATCGACACTTTACCAATTTCCCATTAGCAATCCTTCCCACCAAATTAGTTAGTTTTACATATTCATCACAAGGATGAAAAAATGTGCCAAAAAATTAGCACTAGTTTTCTCCTTTCCTTCCTTGTCGCCTCTTTCGTTCTTTTAATACGAAGTTGGTCGACAACCTATTTACAGTGATAACTATGTAGCGTGCGTGGTGAAAGTAGTATAGACATACTAACAGTCTTGTTCATAAAAGAACACTTTACCTCAATAACAAACCCACCAAAACTAAACTCACTATAGTCACTTATCCAGTTAAGCAAGCATGTAAATAAGTGAGTGCAGAATTGACTAGACTATTCTGGCTTGGAAAAGAGATCATCGTCATCACCACAGAGAATCGTAAGTAAGGTAAATAGATTGTGGTAAATACCCTTCTACCTTTCTCTACACTACAAGGTTGAATAATACGATATGATGATTCAGGTTTTAGACGAGTAAAAAAGGGAAAGTTTGCTGGTGGGGTTCTTCCACTTTCTGTTTCTATCTCTATCTCCATCCAAAATATATTCTTCCTAGTAATCCAATATTCATCCCGTATCCCAGACAACTGCTGCTACTGCACCAGATGCATAGGAGTAAAGACCAAAATATGGAAAGTAGATCAGCAGAGCAGAGCAAGTGAGAGAAGAGAGAGAAAAAAAAAATGGTTCCACTTACTTCCACTCATAAGAGGTGATGACAACCAGAGTAACAACTATATTTTAAAGCTTATGGATTTGAAGGTGGTGGCAGTGGCAATAATGTTGGTTGTTACAAGAACTAGGTCGAATCGAAATCTTATTTTTCCACCATTTTTTTAATAGGTAATAAAGCGTAAAGTGTTCGGAAGAATAAAAGAATTGTGGGGCATGTGACGTTTTGACTTTTATTGGCTAGCGTGTTCGTGTATTTGTTGAAAAATGGAACTTTCTCTTTTTTATTTGTGTGGTAGGTACATATATACTTTACTGGTTCGTTTCACTGGAATACCAAAAGAAAGAATCTAACAACAAAGAGCGATTAATCAATAGAAAAAAGGGATTATATAATAAGTTGGTGAAATATACGTGTTACTTGCGGAGTTTGGAATATTGGAAATTTTGAAATGTTCAGTTGAAGTTGTCTAACTAGCTAGTCTAGAGCTACCAACCTAACAACTTTGAATGGTGGTGTGTGTTTGGGTGGACTTCTATGACAAAAAAAAGCAGCACCACTGCAGTATATTCAAATAGAGACATAAAATATTATCCAAACTTCCTTTTTTAACACCCTACCACACCGGAACTTGCATCTCTATCACCCATTCAAATCCTTATAGCCTTATAAGCTTTTATACTTTTTTTATTGCCACTGCTGATGTTTGTTGAATAAGTTTGGGTGACATAATGCAATCAATACGTTGTAGAGAAACTCAATAGTTTCAATAATAATGAAAACTCCAGGCATTCACGTGAAAATAGGTAGCTATAAGTCATGCTAAGGTAGTACTAGAAAATGGTGTGCCGTGAAATAAATCAGCATTTTTCTCCTGACAAGATGGAAAAGCATGCAGGAAAATCGTGCATTTTTACAGTATTTTTGTTCGAGTTAAAAAGTCAAGTAAAAAGCTCAGCAAAAACTAGTATTTTTTACACACTGTAACAGCTATCATACTTCTGACAAATGCAGGAGGTATGTAGTTGGTGAATTTTTAATGGAACTTTAAATAAAAAAATAGGATGTCACTCTCATAACATGATATTTTGGATGTGTCACGAGCTCTGCATATAATGATGCTTCACTGCCACTCTGGCGCCCAGCGCAGTAGAAAAAAACAAGTTACTTATTTTTGTACTTGATAAGTTTTTCCTGACTCTTAAGCAGAAAAACTTTTGTTGCTAAAATTCAGTATAGTCCTTCGCACAATTTCTCTTTATTTGAGAGAACAGCAAATGACATCGGCATCACAAGGGCAATTTACAATTATAAATAGTTATCGTTAAAAATGAAAACAGTTTGGGGGAAAAGCAACCGGATAAATGTGATGTTTAAGAATAATTGAATTGTAAAATTGAAAATGGAATGTGAAGTGAACTGCATGCGAAAGGCAGAGAGTCCGTGGCGTCCTCGTAATAATCTCTTTCCTTTAAGTTTATCTGATTGTGGACTATGAACATACAAGAAAATTGGATATTGGATGTGGGTAAACAAAATAAAAATGGAAATGCTGATAAGGAGCAAGAGTATTGTGTATTTTGTGTACACATTTTAGTTTATCAAATCTAGTGATCATTCCATTTCCATCTTTTAATTTATAAACCGCAGTAACATTGGAAAGAAGAGCGAGCGGAAAAACATTTTAAGGGCCATATCGTTCTAAAAGACATGGAAAAGGAGTTTTTCGGAGCACGAACCACGTTTACTTTTTATTACAAGTCAGTTTTAGAAATTGTCGAATCTTTTAGAATACACGCATGCTTTATAATAATTTCATTTGAAAATCAAAACCGACAAAAAGGCTTCATCAGTTTTCTTTGGTGAAATTGTAAACAAAATTATGTACATAATCAAATAATCATATGCAGGGTCATACAGCCAACTAAATTGAAAGTGGTCTGATGGTGAGAAATGTAATGAGAATCTAAATTATTTCCAATTTAGCTTCTTTTCAAACTGAGTGAGTTCCGCGAAGAAATTGTTTCACTTCTTGAACAATTCAAGAAACCAAGATTTTATTATTTTAAAACTTAAAACTTCACTACGAAGTTCTCCCCCTTTAACAAGCAACATGAAAACTAAAGAATTCACTGTAGCATATTATGTAGCTCTACAAAGAAAATCGCAAATGACATAAGAATGCGAATACCAACAGAAATAATATAAGTTTACTTTTCGTGGAACCTTTCAACCTCTGGCGAAGGTTAAACTAACAAGAATAAGCATACTTGCATGCGCATGATAAAAATACTGCATAGTTTAAATGGAAATGGAAAGAATTGATTTTATGCGTAGTAGTTGACTAGATGCATAACATATTTTGATACTCGGCTTCAGTTCAAGTGGATTGATCAATTGAACCGTAAGAAAACCGCTACCGCTGCTACCACAACATCTTGTAACTGTACATCTTGTATCCCCAAGGTCTCTCTAGGAGTTTTCACTTACACAGATCAACTTTTAACACGAAGACAACTGGAATGAGACTGTGACAGGAAGATAGACACATGCTCATGAATATGGTATCCACCATTATTGCCAATGACACCACCAAATGGAAATCATGTTACATTTTCCATCTTTTTTGGCTAGATATTGATTGCCTCAATGTATGTCGGTGGAATTTCCTTGAATTTTCTTTTTCCTCTTTGCGTTTTGTCATCTAAATATTTTCCTAATATTTACCTTGAAGAAATCAAAAGCAAATGAGAATACAGAATGCACGACCAGAGGCAGATTTACAGTTTCTACAGAGATCTCGTCCAACCTATTTAAGTTGAATCATGACACTAACAACCGTCGCAAGATGTAACGGAAATAAACATCTTAAAGAAATTTGTTTTTCTAGTTGATCTTGACATCTGATTGCTGAAATTAAGACAAGACCTACATAAATATTGAAAAGATGATTTCTCTAGTATAACTTTATGCGCAGACCAAAAAGTCACTGGTTTTTCAATATGCATGGAAATGAAAGTTGTATTTGAGTATGTAGGCCACAATAAAATGGGAAAAGAGTAGAACAAACAGACTTTTGGTGGAATTGAATACTTTCCTTTTTTGTTTATCTCCAACTCTTTGTTGTTTTCTAGTGAAAGTCTCTGCTTTCTAGAATTGGAGAGATGCTCAAAGTCCTCTTGGTGTTATTTTAGAAAGAAAACAAACGCACGTCCGTAACGATGCAATGTCCAATGCGAAGATTCCTTCCAGCAGTACAATATGTATGTATGTCATGTATATAAGTTAACAATAACAAGAGAAATAGAAATGGTAGTTTTGTGTTGTTGTAATTGCTGAGAAAGCAGTGGAAAGTGGGCAGGCTTTTTTTACAAAGCAAAATAAAAGCAAATAGAAATGAGACGGAAGTTTTGTCTGTTTTACAACTGCTGGCTTTTCCAAGTAATGCTTTGGAGTTTCTTCATTTTATGATTTCTGATGAAGATACAAACATGGAACGAGGACAGTGGAGAAGCCCCCTCATGAACAAAAGGCATTGAAAGGAAAGCCTTTTTGTTGTTATGCTGCTGACTGTTGCATATAGTACATAAATCATGATGGCAAACACAAAGAAATATTTTGCTGTCACACTGTACTTAACGTTTTGAATATAACAAAGCAAAACGGAAACTGAACTGAAATGTAGCTATCATATTATCGCTTTGATGTTTTTACTGTCTGATTGAATAAATCTATCTAAGTGGCGGCGGTAGAAATCCAGTTTCTCATGTTTAGTAAATGGTGAATTCAACACGTTTTATATTTTGTCTAAGAAAACTTATTCGCATTAACTATGCAGTTTAATGATTTGTATTTTTTTTAAAGTTTTCATCACATGAAATGTTAACCGCATCACATTTTTGGTACATTTTTCTATCTAAATGTTTTCACAGAATTCCAGATTTATGCGTTTAGTTCGGATACTGCAAAACTTTTGGTAATAATGACGCAGAAATTATGTATGCCCAACATTACTGCATTTCATTTAAAAATTCGATATAAATATGCATAGCTTCGTACTATGTTTATGTCCATCTACTTGGTACTCAAGATATGTTGCTAGTTTCCTGTTGTTTTCTTCCTGTAGTAAACTTCCTACGCGCTTTGCTTTTAGTTTGTCTTGTGCTGAAGGTCTTATTGCATATTGCATTCCTCCAAGCAGTCATCATGAAGCAACAGAGATAAATTTGTTGCAGGTTTTTTCATTACTATTCATGAGTTCTTTGGGCAACATTATTTGTTCAGATTGTCCCTCTCATTCTTAAAAGTTTTTTTTTCTGTTTTCATATTGCTCATTTGTAACCGTATTTATATATACATGTCTACCTTTTCGTGCGTGGTCTGAATTTTTCCAAGTTAAACTTTCTTTGAATCTTACATCTGACTGAATCGATAACAGATAGCCCACGCAATTTAAATTATTAATGCAAAAAAAGATGCTTAAAAAATGATATACGTAGTTTCTTGCCAACTGTATAAACCAGATATTGATAACCCAGATAAAAATGTACAGAAAACTTCAACAACTCAATCAAATTATTACTTTAGCAATTCAAACTAAAAAAAAAGTATTCACAGAAAGTCATTCAAGTGTGAAGTAAATGCATGTCCATATGGCATTGAGAAGGAATTTAACAGTTTTTTCAACTATAAAAATTACACGCATCGATATTTCGGACTGATAATTATGTCAAGATGACATTCTCTCAATATTTTTGTGAACGACAGTGAGTTTTTTTTTGTCAATTTTGTACTTTCATTTTCAGAAAATAACATTGATTACTTTTGTGTGTAAGTTACATGAAATGCTGTACAGAGAAAGAAAATAAAATATTCCATATTCGCAAATCTTCTGACTCTGTCAGACTGTCAGTCATCTGGCTTTATACAATGTTTTCGATACCATCGATTAATATAATATCTTATGAGCTAACGTTTTGTGTATCTGATAGTATTACGCATTTTTCCCTTCTGAGCACTTTTAACTGCTCTAGTAACATGACTGTCGATGAGTTAGATTGTGTTGTCTGAAAGTCTACAGCAATGCACTTTTATTAGTCATATTGTAATCGAATTTGTCCTTTTATCTTACAGCCGAGCAGAGTAGGTGGAAAATTTATTTTGACTGGCAAGTTTTTTAGATTGATTTTGCCCTCTAAAATTATAAATTCAGTTTTATACAACTTTGCATGTGGTAACAGCATGACAAATTTTCAGCGTTTATCACAATTCATACCTGAATTGATTTAATAAATGGGATGCTTATTTTTAGTAGTATATTACACATCATGAAACAAAATATCTAGTAAATTCTCCTTTGATTGTCATATGTAAGACAAAGATTCTTTTCTAGATACGAAAATCCCAAAAATTAAATATAATTTATTATTGTATTATATTGCCCCGATACTCGTGTCATTTGGAATTTTCTCTATTTTACAACATGGATATTCTCAAACAGACCCATTACATTGCATTTTTGCGTTTATTTATAAAATTACTGATTATTCTAATGCCCGGTTTGCCAAGCCATATCATATTCTGCAATGATTTGGTTGTTTCATCAGAAACTGGGGAAAGAAATATGAAAATAATTTGCACTCCATTCAGGACTCCAATGAAGTCGTATGCCTTATGACACCAGTGCACAGTGTTAGTATTTTGAGTGACGCATTGATTAGCGGATGGGAATGTGTGATAGGAAATGTTGCCAGAGTTTTCGTGACAAGAAAAGTCTAAAATTCATAAAAAAATGAAGGTAAAGAGAAGCTGGAAAAGAAGTCAAGTGAGGATTATCTCCACTCTGTGATTGAGCAAAAAATGAATGTGATACTTTTCTTGAAGATCTGAGCTGAGCTCTTTTCTCAATATAAATTTTCGTTGTTGTTGTCCTGGATAAATTACTTGGATGTACCATAAATTGATCAATGTTCAAAGTATTACGTAAAGAGACTTTTCCCGATGTCAAATATCAAGAAGTACAAAGTGGTCCAACTATACTAGCCATGCTGTACACTGCTCCAATTTTTTATGGCCACGTGTCTTTTATAAAAGTAAAATGAACTTTGACATTGAAAGTGGTAGATACCTGTAGAATAAATTGGAATGGAGAAAATACATACAAATTTAAGCATGTAGGGACAAATAAATAGAATTATTAGACTTTTTCTTCATTTTGTGGATGTTCGTTGCGTATTCGTAGAAGTAAGGTAGAAGACAATGCGGCGACGGTGACAGTATATGAGCAGAAGGGTAACCAAGAGACTCATTGATATTGGAGCAGTCGACCTTTTATGGAAATAATACCTTGTGAATAATACATTTGGACAGAGCAGAGAGAAGGAACATGTTCAGAGACAAAAAGTTTTTGAATGCACAATTGATTTTTTTCTTGCTCAAAAAAGTATGGAAAAGGAGGTTTTCCAAAAGCTGATATACTCGTTGCCAGTTGCTAGTCAGCTCACCAAAAAAACTTAGCAGCAGGTGAACGAAATAATTTGCATGTAAAAAGGGGATGAAATCAAGAAGATTACTTTTTTCTAGCCGGATTCTCTTTTGTCTCCAAAAGTATAACAGTTTTTGTAAAAGACAAGATCAGTATTTAGGTACCTGTTTTTCTTCAGTAGGGGAACTTTGGCAACTTTCCGAGTACACCTATTTCATACTACGCAGGAAACATGGTAAATACAAAGTACATATATAACATACTTAAAATTAGCCAAGTAGATGTTCGTCTACAAGTTATTTTTACTCCAGATAGTTTAATTTTTTACGCAATTCATGTTATGCTGTTTGTTCGTGGAAAATTACAAAAAACAAAACAAAGAGTCTACTTTTCATTATTTGTAGAGCATAACCAGCAACGTGCCCAAAATAAAGGTCTTGTGGGGGCAATACGATTCAATAAATACCTGTCCAGTGTGGACTTGAAGTCTCTAAGGACCCATTTCTTCTATCTTCCCATTCAACTCCCTTCTTTGTCTTCTTTGCTAATAAAAAAAACTTTCACTTTATTGAAAATTATTCTAGAACCCATTATATATCCTACCAACGCAACGACAGAATTTGGTTTTAAAAGTAGACAAAAGGGCAAACAAATTGGACGCCAAGAGTAACGTCAGCATCCCCGTTCAAATTCATTCCAAGCCCAGATTTACTGTTTGGCTGTGTACTATTCTTTGTTCCGGATATACAATCAACAGTACACATTGCATCCATGCCAAAAAAAATACGTTATCATGATTACCTTTGCCACTGTGGTACTAAAATGAGTATACAAGTCAGGGTGACTTAAAATGATGATGACGATGAAGAAAATGTTTATTGTTTAAGTCATTGTCGCAAATATTGGTCCCCAAACAGTCTTATCTTGCCAGAGAGGATAGTAGTAACGCGTAGAGGTCTGCTATACTGCTTTATATTATGAGTTTTGTAGTGCCACAATTTATAGTACTTTGAAGGAGAAAAGTTAGCAGATGAAAATCCAAAGTCCAAATTACATTTTTTTTTAGTTTATCCTTGCAATAACGCGGGGTTATTGTTTACAGTTGTATAATATTGACAAGTAAAGCATGTTAAAGTTAATATGTCCCCCCTGTGAAATAGCTAATCCGTCAAATCATTATTTCAGTCCAATGATGCGTATATATACCAGACTAGGCAGGCAGGTTCCTTAGGTTTTTTTGCTTCAGCTGCACCTGGAAAATAAATTCTTTGCTCGGGAATAGGCAAAAAGGAATATTGCTTATAAGGCTTAGAATGAGATTTAAGGACTACAATGAATTTATTTTATGATCATGATAATAAACCTGGCCACAATATTATTTTTATTATGATCTATTATAAAATTTTATTGTTTTCTCTGCCTAATCTTGACTTAATGAAAAGTTCTTTCGATTGTTTTTGTGTTTGATTATAAAAGCATCCCATTGCTTAATAGTAATAAGAACTGTGATTTTATGGTTGATTTAGATCGTACTTCTATGTAAGGTATGGTCTCAAAATATGAAATACGATGGATGCGGGCATATAATATTTACTTTGCATATTACTGTGCATGGTACTCATTTTGATTTTGTAAATGAACATGAAACAAACTACCATTTTATGTTTAATCTTGTTGATATTGATGATTCTATATCCTTTGCTTGAGTTGTTATGAACAAATTTAATGCACAAAAAGGTTTCATTTCATGTGCAAACAGAGGGATTACATCCAGTTTAATTTCCAATGAAATCCTTCATAGTTAAGTACATCCAGAACATTCACGAAAAACTGTTTAATTTTCTGCCATATTGCCAAAAACTGAAATTAAACTTTCCTTTTAAAATCTTACAGAACTTTCAGTTGTCATAAAGACTTCAATAGTAATAAATGAAATGAACAGAAAAAGAGTCGAGTAAAAAAGAATTTTTTTTTCGATATGGTGTAAAAATATGAAAATGCTTTTTTTTACTTCGTAGAAATCTTTTGCATTTAAAACTACCGTGTGGAAATACAAAAAAATAAATCCGAATAAATCCTACCTTAAAATAGTTGCTCAAAAAATGTTCTCTAAAATCTGCGAAACATTTCACTATATCTTCCCAGGAGCACTAAAGAGCATTAAAAGTTTAAATTACAACTTAAACATATGTAAGTAAAACGTTGAGACAGTGACACGAAAAACGCTTGACATTGAAATAAAATTCAAACTTGAAATAACATTCGACATTTTCCAGTCTCCAGTATAGCTTGAGATGTTCTAATACATTCTATAAAAGATTGTTAAATAAGAAAAAAGTTCTCAAAACAATTCATATGGCTAAGGGGTACTTTTAAAATAAGTAAAAAGTAACTTGACACTGCATAAATTAAGAAGGAAACGTCGAGAAAGCTGCAATGAGAAGGTTTCTATGAAAATTCCAAATCATCCTATTCATTTTTATAGAATTGGTAAAGAAATATGCAACTACTTCACTTTAGCGTAAAACAAGAGGTGTACAGAGTTTGGATTGTAGAAAAAGTTCTAAACGTTAGAATTAAAATACTTCGTTTTAAGTCTGTTCATAAGCATTAGAAACAGAAGTTCATGTTTATCATCCCGAATTTACTTTATTTAACTTATGCCTACATTATACATTCATTCGACATCATGTAACATTAATAACTTACACATTTCTTCGTATTCCAGTTCCAATATACTTAGTCAAAATAAAATAGCAATCGAAAGAATTATTATCAGTTACACAACATAACAATAGGTCACTAGACACTATATTTCCTGGAATGTAAAAATTATCCACGCAGCGTAACATACAGAATAGCATCTAATTTTATGAGTACATATTATTTTGGAAATATAGTAATTTTTAAAACGATCTAGACAAACAGACCATAATATGGAGTATTATTCAATTCATATTTGCTTCAATTCAACAGTCCATTTCGCATAGCTAACATAAATATTGTACTCTATCTTCTAATATTTCATCACTCTTTTCTCTTTCACGACGAAATTCAATGACTTGCTTTCACAAACCACAAATTGCAGTAATTCAGAGATACACATAATATGCGTATATTACTTACATATCATATCATTTTATTAGGATTGATACGTAGAATGTCATCGTTGTTATTGAACCTGTGTTATGATGAACCCTCTCTTAGCAGTTCAACAAGATACTCTACAGTAATGTAATATAATGCTGTAATTCAATTTAAAAGTTAAAAGGATGGAAGTATATTTTTATAGCATACATTTATGTACGATAAGTGAAAGTTGATACAGTATTTCTTTTTATCTAACAAGTGGTCTTAAGCTAGGCAATTTAATTTGGTACAATTTACATCAATTTCGCAATCGTTTGATCAAGTCTCCGGATCAACTTGACTACTTTGACTTGCAATTTAAATAAATGGACCTTCCTGCTAAAATCAGGTTACAATTTCAATAGCAACGAAATAATTTTTCCTTTCATTTACTCACCAATTCATAACATCTTTTCCATAATAAATTTTAACCCACATAATTGTACTGTCAATAATTAATACAGATTTATACGAGAATGTGTTAATTTTTAAATATATTGATTTTAGTTTCTTCACTACCATAATATATATAATTTATTTTATCTCTATATGATCATCTTAAATCTTAGTTTTATATACATTACTAAATTAAAGATTTTTTTTGTTTCAATGTGCCCAACTTTATTTGAGTAGCTTCGCAATAAATTGCATTCGCGCTTTCTCTTGTATTATTTGTCATAATACATTGAATTGAAATTTTTGAGACCAGCACAATAGTTTCATCCATTAATTATTTGTTAAATATTTTTTTGGTTAATACTATTTATTTTAAATTAAAAACATAAAACTGTTAACAATCACTAAATATGTGTAATTTCAGGTGAGTCTGTTTTGAAACTCAATTTTAAAACATTTTTGAAAACAACTGATCCTTTCGAAATTTCCATTTTATAAATTTAATATAGCCAAACTAAGACATTTGGCAATCTCCTGGCCCTGTACTCGCATCTCTAACCTGCTGCTTAACCTTTTTACTGCATCTTCTTATCAAACTTCGACTTCTTGGTTTGTTTCGATTGCCAGGAGAAAGTGCGCTATCTTCTGTAAGAAACTGTTGGTATGATGATGGCCCACCTGGACTGGTAGGAGTTTTTGGAGGTGTGCCGTGAAAATTGTAAAATCCGCCACCAGATGACGATCCCGCAGCTCCAGATGCATGAGAAGGACTTCCGCTTCCACTACCGCTACTACCCTGCATTGAAATGCTGCCACGACTACTGGGGCATGGTGACTTGGATCCGGCATGAGCACTTGACCGACGTTTCAAACTAGCCGAGTCGTCACCCTCGAGGGTTATCTTGGACAGGGCAAGAAAGCTCCGGAAAACGTCACGAATGTTCACATCGTCCTTGGCTGAGCATTCCGCGGCTTTCACTCTAAAACATTCCAAAAAATAAGTAAAAAGTCAATCAATAAATTGTATTTCTAATTCCCAATCGTTTTTGTAAAGCATTTTTATTATAAACTAACTTGAGCGTTGGCCAGCTACACTCCAACCAGTCGGCTACCTCATCATTATGGATCTCCCTTGTCTCCAATGGCAAATCAGTTTTGTTCCCAGTCAAGACAATTGGTGTATCCTGAAAGTCCGCCCGCTGCTCTTGGATCTCATCAAAGAACACCTTGGCAAGCTCAAAACTCTCCCGGTTATTAACCGAATAGACGATAAGGAAGGCATGTGCAGTGGCGATTGATAGGCGTCTCATAGCCGGAAATTGGAGATCTCCCGCAGTGTCCAAAATATCTACCTTTAAAGTCAACTGACCAAAGTCATACTCTTGGCTGTAAAGATCCTCTACAGTTGGCTTGTATTTGTCGGAGAAGGTATTAAACAAGAAGCGTTTCACTATTGAAGATTTGCCGACATTGGGACCGCCCAGGGTTACCAAGCGAACGCGTTCGTAGTCACCCATGATGATAAACTGAACGTTTGCCAAGTTCCGTTTTCACTTTCCCAACTTCAGCCCATTCACATATTATTTACCTGTAACAAAAAAAATCCAATAAAACATTTGAAATAGTCAAATCATGCTTTGTTCAGGAAATCAAACATAATAAAACTGACTTATGCAATTTATGCCCATGAATATATATGTGAAGTGCTCTCTCTTGTTTTGCTTAAATTGATCCTAGTGCAAAAAAAAAACATGAAAAACGCGAGCCAACATTATATGTACGAAAAAACAATAAAACCATTCAAGTTTACTCAGGAAATCAAAAAGGATTTATTTTTCCGTTGAGCCGAAAGGGAAGAATAATGGGATTTTACTTGATTTTGAAACTATTTGACAAGTGGAATATAAGAATAATATTATTACAATGTTTACATCCTATATATTATAGTGATGCTTGAATTTCAAGTATTTTTGAGCAATTTAAGGTTTGCAAAAGGTGAACTAGTCTTGTTGTCTATTTCCCTTCAAATTCTCTCCAAATACCCGTAATGTCAAAAGTTCCATCGAAGGAATCTAGGTATACTTTTATATTGCGAAACGAAGAGAAAGGCTCATAGGTTCATATTTCAGGAAAAATTAGATCTCCGCTTTATTGCAATTTCATCGCAATAATTTGCAAAGAACCGCTTGTTCAGCAGAACAACCTGGTACTCTCTCATCTGCAGTCAGGACTATTGCACTAATAAAAAATACTGAACACGAAAAGCGTTTTCGGTTTTTTTTCTTCTGTGCTGCACTCTGCAACAGGGCGAAAACCACAACCAATACAACAGCCACTAACGATTGCGATTTGATTTCCCCTGGGCTTACTCGTCTTTCACTTTTCCGTCGCCCTCCACAATTTTTATTTATTTTTCTTCCTGTTCCTGTCAACTTATTCACTTTTCCTTCTTCCTACTTGTAAGTCAATCGATACATTTAGAAAGATAACAAAAATAGCTAACTTGATTTGTGCGTTATGAGAACGAGAATGCAAAGAGAAATGGGATTTTTTGCAGTGATTCAGAACTGGGGTGAAACGAGAAGCCAGTAAAATAGCAAAAAAGACATCAGTTGCACTATTGCATTCACGTACGTATTTTCATTACAATTCAAAACAGTAGAAAAATCGTGATAAATGGTTTTCCTTGTTGCCACAAACTACTTACAATCTTGTTTGAATTCTGGAAAGTAAAATAATATGTATAGTACCTTGACTATATTTGGGCATCTACATACATGCATTTATTTTATGATAGCAATCGAACCGCTGAATTGGTCCAGGTATGCTTTCAACCAGCAGCAGTTTTAGTAT
>JAQIWN010003201.1:0-13671 GCA_034699025.1 Entomobrya cf. arborea Gr-Col-00668
CATATAAAGGAGTGAGAGAGAGATAACAGCACGCAGCGATCTGCTCAGCACAACAACAGAAAGTACAAAAGCTATTGTGATCATTCTCATCATCATCATCGTCAGCATTCAGCATTATCACTCGACTCGCTATCTCTTTTTTTTACCATTTTTCAGTCAGTCAGCGTGTTAGCTCGGTGTGCACCAAGTTCATACCTCCCAACACGCTTGGCTTCTTGTTAGAGTTACAACACAACTCGGTACCCTAACATTATGTTATGGTGTATGGACAAAAGCACAAGAGTTGCTGTGCTTTTTCTACCTGTTTCTCTGTAAAGTCGGAGGTGTACCTGTTCACCGAGACACACTCATTGTTTGGCTGTAAGGCAATCATGCTCTCAGCCAATGATGAGTAGTCTAACTCTTTTGTTCTTTTGCTGCTTCTGCTACAGAATCATTTCAGGTGAGCAAACTTGTACACTTTATTACCTGAGAAAAGCTACAGTAAGATTTTATGCCACTTTCTGTTACATGACTAGATTTACTGGTTTTGTTTAGTAGACTATTGAATATATAGGCAGGTAGTTGTAAAAGTTTGATATTATGTAAGACATGATAATTTAAATAATGTTTCTAATGTTCTTATTAAATATTTCTTCAGTGAAATAATGAAATCGTTGGAAAATGGTGGAAAGAAACATGTAAATTAATCATAACATCTTTTTAACTTGATGAATCAAAAACCTTGCCAGTGAGGCTTTGCATTCATAAAAATAATCACAAGTGCACGCAGCTCACTCCTTAAAACATTTTTACAAAAATCAAGCCTTCCAAAAATTTTTTTGGAGTAGTATTACAATAACTTTTGTGATACAATTAGTAATTGCACTTGGGGCAAAGTGAGCACGTGTCGTTTCCAATCTCACTCACCGTTTCCACACTTTCCACAGTCTCTTTCGGTTTCTTCTATGAATGGATTAGACTTTGGTAATGAATACAATTATTTTCAAACTAGCAACATTCTGACACGACCTTAGGTCTCCAACTAAACCAATTCAAGGTCAAATAGAAGTCAAACAAATAAAGGAATACCCTAATATAAATAAAAGGCACTTGCATTTACCTCTTTTTTACTCTCTGGTATACATACATATTTAAATAATGTATTACGTTAAATATCAGGTTACACCAAGGAAATGCATAATATCAAGTCATTCACTTGGCTATATAATCCCATATTAAAACCCTATTTTAGGTATTATCTTAATATCCCGTCGCTTGAGTGTAATAAATAAATTCCTAGTCAAATAATAACCACGCGCACAAAATGGAAAAAAATACAAAAAAAAAACAGAATAAATAAAATGAATAATAAATACAAGTATGAACCATGAGCTTGAATTTATTCACCCTTTCCATTACCCCGATTTCCGACGATGTACCCTTTTTATCCATATTTTCCTCTCTATCATACAATAATCATAATATGTTGTACATTATAACTCGTAAGCACTTATAGTTCTTTTCATATGCTATATTCACCCGGCGTCGGCTAAGCATCGCATACCCCCATATATTTTATGTATGGTAGTATATGATGCTTAGCACGCCGCCGGGTGAATATAGCATATGAGAAATATAATACGTACTAACCACTTGACTGTTGTGTGATGCATTTTGGCAATACAAGACAAAAAAAATCGACTACGAATGAGAAAAAAAGAAAGAAAACGGACGTCGTTCATAATATTTAGAAACGAATGTCAATATCGGTAATAAAAAGAATTATGACAAATAAATGAATACAAATCATTGACTGAGTTAATACAAATAATAATATACAAAGAGATACATTTTTTATGGGAAAATCCTTCGTACTCATTTAAAAGGAATAGATAAATAAAGTCAACAGTAATATTCTGAAACTGGTCCAAGTACTTTCATCCGCCTTTATCGTTTCTTGTTAAATTTATTATAATACAGAGAAACAATACTTCATTGCTACATGTTAAAACACAAGGAAACTATGTACAAAATATTTTTCAGTTAGCATTCCAAATTCTATATCATTTTTTTCACTAGTGAGCCTTATAAACCTTGTAACTTAAAAACGTATAATGTTGAAATATTTAATGTTTCTTATTATCGCCCATATTGTAAAATTTCAGTTATAAAATTTAAGAAAATAATGTACATTCTTTGTGGAAACCATCTAAACCGTAGAAAGTATTGGAATTTTTTTTGGTAATAATGCAAGTGATATGAAATGAAACAAAAATGAACATGTTTCTTATGGTATGGATATAAGTGTATTTTTTCCAATAAGACTAATGGAATCTATCAAAGGGCTGATAAATCTTTCAGAAGATTTTTTGTCTCTCTCTCTCTCGTTTCTACTCTTCATTCTTGAGGAAAATAAAGACTCTATCTGCGTTTTCTTTTTCCAACAATTTTATGTATGTGTGTTTTATGTACATATGTATATCAAAATGAAATTGGAGAAGCAAGAAAAGGAGGAGAAAGGAATCACCTTGCTCATCTCCTATCTGCTTTGTATACTATTCCTACTTTATAGAAAATGTATAGAGTGGAGGAAAGTGGAAAAAAATTGCTTTGCTGCAGCATGAACATCTTTTTTTTTTGCTATTCCACAATCAAACAGACAAGTTCCCCTGTTAGTCTTTTTTAGTCTTATGTACTATAGCATTATTACTGTTATTATCATTATTGTTGGCATGTGTCTTATGTTTCTTATATACTAAATAGTATGTGTCGGGTTTTTCTATGGCTTACTCTTTTCTTTTCATCCACTCCAATATTTCTCGTCTCTCTCCTTTTATTTCTTTCTCTCTTCTTGAGAGAAAAGAGAAGGAAAAATAATACACAGATATTTTTCTCTTCCACTGCTTCATCTTCTTCACTCTCTTTCTCTACAGTTCTGTTGTGCATCACATTATTCCTTGTTCTCTCAAGAAAAAGTGAAATGTTGCAAGAAAAAATATAACCATACAAAGTAAAGTACATACCATGGCACCACTACCACTGCCACTAAAACTTATTGCGTCTTTCTTACAATTTTACTTTTACTCTTTCTCACTCGCCAACAAATTTATTTTATGTACAACCGTAAAAAAAAGTAGCAACGTTGGTTGGCAGAGGGTACAAGGGAAAAATAGAAGACGAGCGATATTGTTGGAATTGTATTACCAACGATGATGATGACGATGATAATAATGCATGTTTCTTTCTACCACAACACTATCGTGTGCTATACATAATGAAAAAAAAAGAATTACATGGAAAAGAAGAAGATGGAAGAGAATTGTGCAAGTGAATAATGTAAGAAAATTCCCATGGCTTCCTTTTTTTTCGTTTTCATCTAAACTTTGGCAGTATGTGGCACTAGCTTGCGATATGACCAGCAAAGATAAAAAGTACATTTTATCTTCTATCTTCTCGTATTACTTATTACTACAGAGGTAAGAATGTATTTGGAGAAAAATAACCGTAATGGCATGGCCTCACCTTCTCTAGTTGGCTGGCTGGATAGGTTGATATATTTCCTGGCCTGGAAAATGTTTCATTATTTCTTATCTTTGCTCTGTTTTTAGATATGTTGCTCAAAAAAGTATATTATTTTAATCAACATAACTTTAGTAAAAACTTTTTTCAATTCGTTGGCCATGCTTGCATATTTAATTGATAAAGGTATTATTGAACTGGGCATGTACTTTGTAGCGTAGAAATAATTTGGCGATTGATATAAAAAATTTACTCAGAATTCATAGTAATCATAATATGAAGACAATGCAATGGAAATTATTGAAAAAATGAAAAATGACTTTTAATGATATTATGAAACAATGCCTCCTTTCGTTATTAATTGTTGTTGATTCTGAGTAAAAATTGAATTTTGATGTTAAACACATTTTAAATTTTCTATATGTTCATTTAAAATTATCATCAAACAAAAATACTTTAAAGCAAAAAGGTGAAGTGAAAAAATTGTATTCTCATTTTATGCTTGATTTGTTCCTGAAAAACATTTTGATTTACATATTATCCAATGATAATTAATTAAACTGAAGTGTACACGCGTCAAAAATACTGATTCGAGAACTCTTTTCATTCCCAATATATCTTTTCATCATATTGTAATGACTTTAACCTAGAAAATGTATAGGGACATGGGTCTTGTGTGTTGTTCATTACGTAAACCCATTATTATTTATTTCCACAAAGCATAATAATAATCACATGATGGAAATCGAGTGTTCTTTTTCACGGTGAATAAGGTACCCTCATTATATTTTTCAACAAGGTATTGATAATTTATGCTTGTTTTTTAAAACTGATTCAACTCAAAAGTCAAACCGCGTGCGTACGCATTGATGCAATCCTATCCTCATTTAAAAATATAAAAAAGGATTGAATGAACATCAGTCTCACAATCGATATTATAATAAAAAGAATTGGAGAGCAGGAGAGAAGTAAATAATAAATTGGATATGAAATTATTAGTCTTGCATTCCACACCCCGGTCGATTACTTTGTCGTGTTTTATTAATCAGACAACCCGTTTGAAATAACAAGCCATCATAATAACATACCAGACACCACAACAGCATAACTGCGTAAAATGTCAACAATGAACCTTTTATTATGTACCTTCTTCAAGGATTCTTCTGAATTTGATACAAGTTCATCTCATTTTAGACTTTAAGAATGACGAAACTGTGTACAAATTAGAATGATACATAACAAAATGCAGAGTCCGTCCACCACGGGACCATCATTAGCAATTTGTGTTACTTTTCTCCCATTAATCTGCTGTTCGGCACCACCAACAACAAAATCAAAAATTACAATGCCGTATCACATCATTTTCTCCTGTAAATTTTTCCACTCTGGTGCATCCATTCATCAAAACGAAGCAATATCATAATAGCAATAGTGGTCATTAGAGATGAAGAGTCATAATAATAGTCTCATATCTCTTATGATATCATTACTATCATGATTATATACACAAAGCACCCAATTTTAGTGAGTATTCTATTCACTAAAGTCACTAGCCACAAGACGCTGAAGCACACAAAATAATGATTTTAAAAAAATAAAAAAATAAGCAAACAACATAAATACAAAAGGTTTTTTTCGTTTTCTCGTCTACTACAATATAAGGTTGCTTTTTTATTACAAAAGTGGTCAATTGAGCATTGTGCTGAAAGCATAAAGAAAATAAGAAAAAACTCAACTGCTCACACCGATGCGTCGCAATTCTACGCTAGCATGAAAAATTGAGTGCAGGTCATTATTTCCTTTTTCATTTCGTCGAGTTTTGAGAGAGTGAAGAGTGAATTGGCATGTTTTTTATTCAGCGGTCTAGTTAAATTTTATTCACACAATTTTAAAAGCGTATAGACTGGATTCCAGTAACATAACAAGCAAATTTACTCAACACTAAATTCTAAAACTTGTAACTTAACTAAAATAAAGCTTTGAACGAAGATGTACAAGTTAGGCTTGATTTTAGGAATGGTAACTATACAAATAAAGTACTTGATACTGTATCGTATTCATTTGTATTTTTTTTAAATATAAGAGACAAAACATATTAAGCCTCTTTAAAATCTATTCGGACACAAAAAATCAAATGGCTCCTGCTAATAGTTTTTACGTAATGCATTAAATAGGGTAATTAAAGCATTTAAAATGGAAGCAGTCTCAAAAATTGAATTTTACATTCTTAGAGGCTTGTATCCTTCAAGACGAATCAAAAAATCTTTTCTTGTTGTTTTCGCTAATTTTTTTTCTGGAAAATTCATTTTTTTTTCGAAAAAAAAAGAAAGAAAGTATTTTTCAATTAAACTAGCGAGACTCTTACACTTATCGTTAGATTGAGAAGTGTTTTAGATGATTATGGAAAAACATTAAATTATTTCCAAAAGTTGTACAACTGTTAAAAAATAAGAAAGCTTTCATAGCAAAAAAAACTTAATTTCGTCTGACTGAAAACATAAATACTTTCATCAAATTGAGCATAGCAAAGTAGATATAGAGACTGGTTTCCATGAAATGATTTCATAAGCAAGAAAAACAAGATAACTAGAAGACATTTTGCCGCCAGTCAGCGTAGTAAAAATAAATTTGCTAAAATATTCCATGCTGAGTGGTACTGCGGGCTAAATTTTGTAGGAATGTGAAAATATAAAAGTAGCTTTTGGCATGTAAAAAGAAATTGTTTATTTATTTCTTCGTCACAAACGAATTAGTAATAGTAACACTAATAAGTTAACTGACCACTTCCATTGTGTCATAGAATATTACGAGGCTTTTAGAATAATCATTCAGCGAAATAAACATCAAAGTTTTTCACGGACGGACGAAAACAATTCAAACAGAGTTTTTTCTCCTTTCGCTTTCTACACCCAACTCATTTTATTTTGAAAAAAGTAAAACTATTTCCTGGAATGCATTTTCGAGTGGTGATGCCGATGATGATGTTAGTTTGGAAGCTATTTTTCTTTCTAACTTTACGAAAATAGTTTCTGGCACTTTGTTATTTAGAAAAATAAAAAACACAATTTTTCGAGAAGGAAAAAGTAAAAGTAAAAAAGGAATAGTGCAAAACAAGAAAAAAGGAAGGAGAAAACGGAGAAGAAAAAGTTAATCTTAGTAATTTCATTAGTCAGGCTTCTTCTTCGTCTCTCTCTCTCTCTCTTTCACGCAAGCCATTTATACACTTATTCATCTGCTGGTAGCTTCCAAGGCTTTTCTTCTTTTAAAAAAGTAACTGAAAACGTGGCTGGTTGGCTGGATACAAAAAAATTAAAATAATTTCACTCTTTTACTTCGTTTCTTCAATGCTGTTTTGTATGTTGTAGATACAACACTGAATTTTGAAGTGCTCTTGATAATGATTATAATAAAGTTAGAATTGAGTTAATAAAGTCTTCTGTCTGTTCTCTACGTCTACCAAGGCAAAAGAAAAAGATTAAAACTTTTTACTTTTCATTTTCACGCACCGGTCCTTTTCCCAAAAATCTCATTTGCAAATTGTTTTTGACTGACCACCGAAATATTGTGTTACCCTGTACCTTTTAAGCTCAGCTTATTATTTGACTGGTGAAAGGAAAAAAACCAAGCTTTAACACAGTAGAAACTTTCAACCATGAAGTAGATTGACAATACTACTGCTTAATATGTTTTAGCTTGTTTCATTCGACTACAAGCACCTTTATAATTTGTCTACATATTTTTTAACATGATGTATTCTGTACTATGATCGCCTTAACAACAACGCATGTAGAATACTTGATTCATATAGTTTGTATACAAATGATATACAATGAAATCCTAGATCCATGAATACATTAAAATACATTCTATAATTTGCCGTTTTCTTCAGAAGAAACACTAGCAGTTATACTTAATCGTTACTGTGGCTAACACTTATCACTATCACCATTCGACAAAAATATGACAAACCTCCTTAGCGCCATTAATTTACCGATCGGGAATACTATATGCCACTGGCAATCCACCAAAGCGAATGTTTTTTTTATTTAAGAAAATATTATTTTTTGTGTAACTATTTAGTTTGATTGTGAATATACTGAAAAGTGGCATGATTACTATGATCATTATCATGATCATTACTCATATTTATCTACGATAAACACGACATTTGTGAAAAATTTTGCTGACATGGCATAAGAAAAATTTCACTTGTCTTTTACATTCTGTTCAATAATAATAATATATCTACAATTTTTTTGCGAGTGAAATCCGAAACTATGTAAATTGGGGTGACTTGTAAAACTGTACCACAAAAATTCTACGTAAAGGAATGAAAGGAACATTGACAAATAGAGTAAATGCCCACCTATCAATTTTCATGTCAAAATCATCACAAATGATATTTCCTCCTGTCTTCCTCTCTCTCTATCTCTCTCATTTCATTCTCGGCTAGTCCCTATGTATCCTGATAGTAAGCTGACAAAGCATGAAAATCTGGCATAAAATCTTAGAAAATATTACAAAAATATACAAGGTAAAATTTCAGCTTGTTAACTTATTTTATTTGCATGTAAACGTCTAAAAATGGAAAGTTTGTTTTATTTTTTATAACATTAATGTGATAATTACTACATCATACTTTTGCCATCATTTACTTTCAAAAGGTTTCTGCACCACCTCCAAATTTCATTTTAATTCTATTTCCTCTTTTTTTAAGTAGCAGAAAGCGGCCATTAGTACTTCAAAAAGTTGATGCAGTACTTCATGCCAATTACTCTTAAAATGCTCACTTTTCTTCAATTTCCTTATTTTTGTGCATAAAACACTAAAATACTTGTCGTCAAATGTTATTGTTAAGTAAAATGTCTTCTCTGACCGATTTATTATTGGTATTATACGCAATGCAGGAAACTATAAAACAACCTACCCTCCCATTATTTTAATTCTACCTCCATGAAAAATTGACACTTATGCATGTATTATGTATATGTTAACGGGAAATATCTTTTGGTGTCTACTCCATTCTGTTTTATGATTATAGAGACAACAAGACAAGATAATTACATGTTGAAATCGAGCGGGGCATTGTGTTCCGTGCCAAAATCCATGTAAAAAAGAGTTTCAAAACTCGTAACTTCACTTCACCATCTCACTCGACATGTTTTTGAAGAGGTTTTCTCTCGTGCTCTGAACTTCACTGTTGTGACAAGCGAATGAGTTCCGGAAAATTATTTCCGTTGTTACACGCCACCGCACGCTCTCATTTCGCTTGTTCTCTCATCCTTACCCATTCTATAGTCCTATCACTGCACTACGTGTGTATTGATAATGTCATTCTAACCACCTCCACCAAAGTGTAAAATATACACATTGCTATCTCTGTTTCGTTGTGTGTAATTTGGTGTCAACTTTATAGTCAGCCTTTTAAAAGAATACCTCATCAACATCAAAGAAAAGCATGTCATCTTTTACACATGCTCCAAATACCAAACGTGAAACAACGTACAATAGCTAGACTGACTGACAAAAAGCTATTATATTATATAGCTTAACCATTCACCGTCCAATTCGAGCGCAACAAATCTATAGTTGATAGTATGACATGCAAGTAGGTTTTTGTGATACATTTTTTGTCTTTTTATGAGAACGTTGACGTTAAAAGAAATACGAGTTAAAATATTTTAAGCTTTCAATTATAAATTTAGTATTTTCTTTAATATTGTTTCCCGTACAGTACGATCAAGAAAAAAGATCGTTTGTACAATTCCACGAAATGCTCTCATAACTTCTAACATGTTTAGCTATACTCCAACAAGAAATAAGACAACAAAACCAGCAAATGTATCTAAATGCTAAAGCAGCTTGTATGCATTACCTACTTAATGTAATCTAAATCATAATAGAAGAGAAAAATAAATGACAAGTGCAAGCAAGAAGGAGATCAAAGGGAAAGTCTCATTGCTTTTTATCTTCACTCACGAAGTTGTTGATAATGATGATGATGACGATGGGAATTGAGAGCTGTGATTTTGATCCTTGTCGGTCGTCGCCCTTTTTCCTTCCTTCTTTTCCTACTTTTATACAATAAAATTCACCCCTATTATACACACATTAACAGCATATCTAAATTTGGTAAAAAATTGGTTTTGGTATATTTTAGTGACGGATCTACTTGGCATAGTACCAAAACATAGCATTATCTGACTTATGACGTTGGTCAAGCTTGTTGATGGACATTCTAGACCTGGATCCTACTATAGATCTTACTGCTTATATTTAGGGTCAGCTTGTAAAGAAACATAATTGTCTTTTATAAATTAAAGTATCACGTGCTCATATTCATGCAATTATATCATTGTGCTACTTGTGACTTGTTAATGTTAAATTTTAAGTAGTTCTTTTGCAAATTTCTGCGCGGACTTTATTCCAGGTTATAGTAGACCAAATCTTTCTATTTTATTCTATTTTTTATTTGTATATCATTCATTTTACACGTCAATCAGCATCGATCAGCATCATAGCGAAAGCTTTGTATTGAGAGGTAATTCTCATGTTGGTGAGTATAATAATATTTCTCTTATATTTTCGTATGGAAGCATATAGGTACTATTCCCGAACTTCATTTCAGTATTTAGGCATTAGAATAGCGAAGATGATTGTATGTCATCTTGAAATAATACTACCAAGTTCAGTGTAAGTAGTTTTTCTTGTCTTTATTAATACAATGCATGAATGGAGTGTATCCAGCGGAAGACGCACAAAATAAGACCAGCAAATAAATTATGTAAGGAACTAGTGAAAGGATTGAGGGTTACGAAATGTACGGATTTGGATCTCTGCTAGGTCGTCGTAATGACAAATAATATCGAAATTTAAATAAGATAAAAGGAAAACAAGAAAGATGTACGACAGTTATTATCATCAGTCTTCCTATTTATTTAGGTAATAGCAATACAATAATAAGTTTGTTATGCAAACAGCATAATGCATTATATAAAGGCGTACAAGTATGTATTTTGATGAAACGCTTTTTGTGTTCCGAACATTTTCATGTTCATCACCATCTCCATCAGGATAATATGGTGATCTATATCGTCGTGATCATAAGTAAAATGAAGGAAATATTATTTATGTGTATTATGAAAGCATGAAAGTAAGTAATAGGATATTATGTTGTGTTGTGATGGGTGTATAATAGGAGACGAGAGAGAAGTAGTAGCAGGTTTACTTTGGATTTTTGCTATTATTGAACTGGCTGAAGAAGAAGGACTCATTGTGCACACATGAGTCTTCTGCAAGACTGATCAAAGCTGAGTAATCAACTCAAACTCGTCGTCGCAGCTCAACACTCAAACTCTCAAACTCAAGTCACCATTCAAAAATACTCCTATACTCTTTTCTGTCGCTTTCCTTCCTTTTATTAGTATCAGTATAAATATAAAATGTAAAGCTCTGACAGTATCCCGTTTACAGAAGTTTTGTAAGCTTTTTTCTGCTGTGCCTTTATGCTATGCTGTATAATAGGAGAAATGGTGAAAATATATTTCATTTTTACTTACACATTTATAGCTGTAGTATTTCCATTCACTATGATGTAGGTGAATAGTATCAGAGTGGAATAAAAGGAAAGAAATGAAAATATGTTGAAGTTGATGCTGTTGTTCTGAAACAGCCTCATCACCAACTCATCACCATCTTTCATTCATCAAGGGACAATGATGTAAAAAATTGATACAGTATTTCTTTGTGATTTTTGTGTTTCGGTGGCGGTGGTGGGAGCTTTGTGTGTGCATGGCTTGTATTTAGTAGCAATGCTTTTATGTTTCATCTTTTCTTTTGGGATTTCCAACTTTAAAAAAGAGAATAATATAAAGTCTCTATGTGAAAAGTGCTTCTCTGCTCTTGTTCTCCTTGTTTAAATGAATGAGTGACCGACCTTCAGTCTGCTCAACCCAATGCTTTCTTCTGATTTTTCTTTTAGTTTACTAATTGGATAGGATGAATAATAGAATCAAGTCAAAGTCAATTCAACAATCAGATTTTTTTCCATTTGCCCTTTCATCCCTTTTCCTTTTGCAGGGAGAAGAGCTTTTGCTTTATTTGAACACTTTTATTTGTTTGTTCGTCGAATCTATTAAATTTTACATAAACATTGATATTCTAATTGGACAAAGTCATTTTTGATGATGACGAACGGTGAGAGAAAAAACAAATAGAGGATTAATTATTATTATATTTTGTACGGTGACTGAGCCTAAAATAACTGTTTCAGCTGTAAATTTTATACAAAAGTGTTGTTTTTCATTAAATATACCTGATTTTCTATGTTTATCCTGTACAAGAATGAATGATGATCATAAAAGATGCTGTTTCAAAATTTACTTCAATAAGAACTTCAAAGGAGTGATTCGCACATAAATATAGACATACAAAAATAAATGCATATAAATTCAAATGTATGCCTCTGAATCGGATTCGGAATACATAAATTGTTCGTCTAAAACAATAAAAGTAATTACGAAAGTAGTAGATTTGCTTATAAGTTTATTTTTATTTTTTTACAAAACTCAAAATCTTTTGTACAAATGAATAGACGTTAAGTATAACGCAACTACATAATCATGTAATATACTTCTCTGAAACTATTATTTGACTTCTTTTGTCACAAAATTATAACCCTCTTTAGTAAATGCAACAGAGTAAAAGTTTTTAATTTGAGTATGCACATGTAGCAAACTATTTTTAATCTATTTTACGCAAAGCAAATGTCTGACAAATTGCAAAGCTACTAATTTTCCGTATAAGATAAAAATAGCAGAATAACTACAAATACACTTCATGAAATTAAAAACGTACAAAACAAGCAGATAGTGGGCGTAAAAATATGAAAAATGAGTTAACCATGTGCATGGGAAATTGTTGATTGTGTACTATGGCACATTTGTCATTTCCAAGAACCAAAATAAACAAAATCTCAGCATTTTTAAATTTAAATAATATTCATATTTTTTTGTACTATTGTCAATTGTATTTCCAGGGGAAGCCAAAAAGCTCCAAAATATATTTTCCCATAATTACTCACCAGTAATGAAGTGAGCATGGCTGCATAAAAGCTTCTAAGTATTTTGACGTCCATTCATTAATTTTTGAGTGCGATGGTACGTATGTAATCAATGTAAATATACATACGTAACTTCACACATGATTTTCATACTTTCGAACAACCTCCACTTCTAAATACGTTGTACGTGAACGATGTAATTGCTTCCTTTGTTGATTTTAACATGCAACATAGTCGTGAGTAGGCTTGAGATGACGTTGGTTCTATTCATAAAATAAATGAAGTAATGGTTTGTCATGAAACGCTGCAAAAATGAAAATTTTAACCATTTCGAGTGGAAACACACGTTGAAGCTCATCTCATGTTTGTAGTGACACTCAGTTTTTTACCTGATCACTGTGGGAACATTGTCAAGTATTTAAAGGACGTACTTTACAATATTATGCCGGTAATTCATGGCAAACTACATATGTCTAACCACACGCCTCCCCCCAAATGCTATATGCCATGCCACCAGCTTGCTTTTTTAGTATTTTCGAAACAAAAAGAGGAAGCGAGCAAATAAAATGAGGACAGACACGGAAAATATATTGCAAACACACTTGAGAAAGTATTTTATGATAAGAGCAGGGCATGTGTGTATATTTCATTGTGTGTTTCAACACACAACACCAAGTCATTAGCAAAAAAACATGGGATAATTATGTAAAAGCATAAAATGTACAAATGATTATTGTTATTTTGATGATGATACTGATCCTCCCGTTAAATTTACAAGTTTTTTTTGTGTCGTTCAAAATTATGATAGTATTCTTGTCCCAACAAGAATTTGGGTTTGTGAATAAATTCTAGGAAGTCATCATAATGATATATAGTAATGTAGCCTTGTTCGTAGTTCGTTGTGTATCTTATAGTAAAAGTTGTGGTAAGCAAAAGATAGAGATAAGCTACATCGCCATTCCCCATCATCACCGTTGTCGTCGTCAATAGCGAAAAAAGTCATAATGAATGTATGATAATGTTTGTCATCATAATGATATGATTATTATATTATCGCAAACTTCCACCAGCCACCATCATACCACCAACCCAAGTACCAAAACGTGTAC